>JAOVYW010040684.1:0-19941 GCA_025775045.1 Hiodon tergisus | reverse complement strand
TCCGAGTGTAACAGCGTGGATGAACATAACTATATGGTGGAGTGTAACAGTATGTCCGAGTGTAACAGCGTGGATGAACATAACTATATGGTGGAGTGTAACAGTATGTCCGAGTGTAACAGCGTGGATGAGCATAACTAAATGGTAGAGTGTAACTGCATGTCCAAGTGTAATTGAATGGAACAATGGTTTGTAATTATTTGGCTGCTATGGCAGGCAATGGGGCTAGTCTTTTAATGTGGTTTACAAAATTTACATTAAGTGTCTCTAAATTCTATGCATTTACATGAAAGTTACTGCGTAAATACATGCGTACTTACGCATAATTATAGTTCCATTATGTATAGTCACACTATTGTAACGCTTTCATCTATTCGGCAATAAAATTGTTACTCATTAAGTAATTATGCATAATAACATTTAGTAATTGCTGTGTTAGCACACAATAATTAGACAGTTAATGTAAAGTGTCAGCTAATTCCACGTTACCGTGGAAAGAAACAATCTAGGCTGAAAGCTAGCTTTATCTGCCCGTGTGTCACTCTGTCTCTCAGTAAGGCCAGAGAGTCTAATCCAGGCCTCAGGCCTCATTGGGGTGTGTCACCCCTAACTGAGCAAGTGGTTTGGATACGCGCCACATTTAACCAGTCCCAGGGATAACTCAGTTTGTTCACTAAGAGGCAGATTTAAGAGTGTTTTGTAATGCTTTGTAATTTGTCCTCCAGTGACAGTTTCTTCATGACCCACATGGGGTAAATCAGAAAGGTAATGCTCCGCTGAAAGCCCATTAGGAAACTGAGGATCTAACAGCAACCCAATAGAAAACAGACTGGAGGGAAATAAATCTTGTTTATTTATCATCTGAGGTATACGTTACCCGTACATAATTTATCTTCTGGGCGTAGCTTTCCTCAGACGAAGCAATAATTACTTAGGGACTGATTGATTGACTCACTGCACGCTAACAGAGATGCGAGGAAGATCTGTGACCGCGTTTTCACCCCGCTCCTCTGTCCAGCTCCCTCCGTGGTTCCCATCATCCACCAGGTCAGTTCCAGCATGAGAAGCATCACGTTGTCATGGCCACAGCCGGAGCAGCCCAATGGTATCATCCTGGACTACGAGCTGCGGTACTCTGAGATGGTAAGGCACCTTTCAGTCCGGCCATCAGTGCCTCTTTTCACCCATGCCATGTTTAAACAAACTGACACCAGGCAGGCTCATGCCAACTACTGTCACATCACAGCTCTACTATTAATACAAGACTAAATTGCTATTTCATTCTTGTATTTTAGCGGGTACCACATGGTACTGCCATGTCTAAAATCTGAAGGTTGATAAAATCCACCACTGAAAGTAATTTTAACAAAGTGAAGGAGATTTTTTGACCTGAAGTGTCAGTTAGGAATAGAACCTAGGTGTCAATTTTAGTTAAAAGATTAGATGGATATTTATTTTTTTAACAGTCACAGTTGAAATATGTCGAGGTGCATCGTAAAATCTGAGGGGAAAATCTCACGGTATTAATTTGAAAGGGACGTAAATCCGACCTGCATTACTGTTAGTCGTGTCACCGGGGGACGTGATTAAACTGTTGATACTGGGCTAGCTGTTGCTCTACCAGCCAACAGCAGAGGGAGTTGATTCTGCTTGTATGACCCTCATCACCCTCCCGTCGCATCCAGTTCTTTGATGTTATGTTCCGACACAAATAGGCAGACGTGGACTTTTAACAGGTGAGGAGCAAGATGAGGAGGAGCAAGCCCATTAGCCTGGTTTCTTTTCACATTGCCCTTTCTGAAACAGATATATGACGTGGATGACAGCGGTGCCTAGGATGTGAAAAATGATTCCTCAGTCTGTCTCGTCCGAAAGGGGTCTTTTGAGTTGCCATTCACCAGCGAAACAATTACTTGACATTGTAAAATCATGCCAGTTTTCATCTGAAATGGAGGACTGAATTTGAAAATGTTTTTTAGATTTTGCAGCCCTCCGTATTGCGTGGTTCTTCTACTCTCGAAGCAGGAAGTTATGTCACTCACAGGTTGTCACTCACAGGTTTTTTAATTCCAGCCTAGCCTTCCCTGCACTCAATATTCCGTAAAAATTTACATATAAAGTTGCATTAGTTACATTAGGCTGATGAAAAGATCTCTTAGAGTTAAAATGCAGCTTACATCCTTGATAAGTGGCTTATAATGGGCAAATATATGTAACTGAACACGTGACCAAAATATTGCTGGTTCGCATCCCAATAATGGAGCAGTTATGATACTTGTGGCTGAATGCTTCAGTAAGTGTCCAGTTGTGTAAGTGGCTAAGATGCACAATTGTAAGTAAATCGCCATGTGCTAGGATGTCTGCTAAGCAAATGATATAGAAATATGTAATGTATGTTTCCACAAAACTAGTTCTTTATAACTCTTTAACCATCACCTGGAAGAGTATGATTGTATATGAATGTGCTCAGGTGGACTGATGATCTGATAGTCTTCAGTCAGACAAGGCCTTTCCCTCTGAACTGACACCTGCTATACCCTGGAACTAATTCTGCTGTAGCCTGGAAGTGATTCTGCTGTAGCTTGGAAGTGATTCTGCTGTAGCCTGGAAGTGATTCTGCTGTAGCCTGGAAGTGATTCTGCTGTAGGCCGTTACTCATTCTGCTGTAGCCACTGGTCTGCTCACACCTTATGATCCAGTTGGCAGAAGTGGTTCTGGTGAAACTGGACTCCATTCTGAGCAAACCCACAAGGCCATCCAACATATTGAAAGTAGTTTATCTCTCTTTCTCAGACACACACTCAGTGGGGAGATCCACTGTGCAATAGAGTGTAGAGTCTGTTTTTAGGGCTAATTTATCTGTTTTTTCGTCTTGATTGGTTGAAAAAAGAGTGGTAGCTACCAAGCTACCGATATGTGATTTGTATCACTGCAGTGGATTGATGGATTCAGCATTAATTCATTCTCTATCGAAGAGATCGACTCTGCTATATACGTTTTAAACAGATTTTGGTTTTGAAAAATTAGACAATCAAACACACAATAGCAGTGTGGAGGAAGCAAAGGTTTATTTTCAAACAGTCTGTGCAATGTGTGCAATTAATTATTGGTATTAATATGATATATTATGTATATTTCACCAATTAAATAAGCCAGCTTCCTGAGTTAAGACCCAATGTAACTCTATTTGGAAAGGGCCATAATGTGACTCTATTGGGAAAGGGACCCAATGTGACTCTATTGAGAGAAACACATGTTGGCTATTTTGGTCAGATTCTAAAAGCTAATCACATCTTCCGTTTTGGTTCTCGAACACCTGGCAGTCATGTGCTCCCCTGGATGGGGGAACGGTCCCCTACCAAATGGAGTTATCGTCCCAGGCTGCAGGGATTCCTTGAGGCTTGAAGCAGTTGGAGCAGACTGTGTGTAGGCAGGTTCGGAGGGTGGGAATGATTGCTTGGTCCTCCTGCCCCAACAAAAACAGAACAGAAGTGTCAAAGAGACAAGGATATCCTAGGGCTCCGGGCTCTTTCACCCTTAAACAATATTCTCTATTCTTCCCCCTCTGCAAATAAGGTTAGTTTGAATTTAATCAGTTTAAGGTGTAGGTGTGTGCGTGTGCGTGTGAGTGTGTGCATGCAGGTACACTGAAGGAAAGCTTGCTAGCCCAGGGTCGGTCTGTAGCGAGCTCCATTGTAGGTCTGAGGTAAGAATGAAGGAAGAAATGTCAAAGCCATCAGACGTGGCCTCCTTCACCTCCTTGTGCTGTTTGTGTGTTCTAGTTATGGTAGGGAATCTTCTGAGTGCAGCTGAGATTCTGTTATATTCTTTCTTGGGCATTTGCCTGACGTTTGCATTATGAACATGAACAGTGTAAAACTGATGGAATGTATGTCAAGCAATTTTTTTTTGTGGTTGTTTTTCCAAGACTGGAAGCAGAGAAGCAGTAGAGCCCCCTAGTGGATGGCACACGGATAATCTTGCCAGTTCTTGTTCCAGTGCTCAGGTAAGCAGTGGGGTCTCTTGAAAGTGGGGTCACCCCTCACGTGTAGCATGTATCTGTTTTGTGAAACTCACCACTCCTCACTAGCAGCACTCATCTGTGCTGTATGAAAGAAAACGTATAGATCAGACAACTTCCTCCAATAGTTAGAGGTAGATTGCAAAACTTGATACAGCCTGTGTTTAAAGAATGCACTTAATAGAGAAGTTTACCTCTGAAGAATTTTTAATAAACAAACTTCTGCTGAAAACTGACCTTCCACACGCCGAGTAAATGGATACCTCAATAAATGCTTTTATCTGACTGTGAGCTTTTATTACTGACTTCAAGTTTTCACTGTTTATATTAGTAACGCTGAACTGCAGTTTTCTTCTCTTAACTTCAGTGTGCCAACTCTTTTGTATTAAGTTTCCTCTCTCTCTCCCCTCCTGTACGGCTCACAATCTGTGGGTACCATAACTGAACCCACATATTGTTAACAGACTGACAAGCAGAGACATAACAAGGATCAGTAGGTTTTTTTCCCCCTCCCGGACAAATTCTCTATAATGAATAAATATCAGAGCTGAGGTGCTATTTTCCCACCCTTGAATCGCCAGCCCATTTCGGCATACAGGAAGATCTTACACCGAATTAACAAAGCTGTGCTCATGGTGGGTTGGCCAACAGGATGGCCAAGTTGCGATCCACAGCTCATGGCGGACGTATCTAAACTCTGCATCGCGCGCCCGAATGTCTCTGTTCACAAAGAAAGGTATGACCACTCCGCTCCGACCTCAAACTGGCCAGAGGATGGACATTCAAGGCGATGACAGTTAAAAATATGAACAGCCTTGTGAACAGCTTAGTTTCTGCTAATGTAACAGCGATTTGGCAAAACTCTTAGGGTGTAGCCTTTCTCAGCATTGGTCTTCTCAATATGCAAATCATGAATACCAACGCAAAACGTGTGTTTTTACCGAACTGTTCTGTTGAATGTTAATGAAAGGCCTTTCTCGCTCTTCACTTGCAACTGCTTCTGTGGGTGATGAAACTTCCTTTTTATGGAACCCAGAGAGCAGAAAATGGTTATTTCTTCTGAGACAGAAGTCAGATTAACTTTGAGCAGACAGCATTTATCCTGTCAGTCCCTGTGTCTCTGTGGATGTGTAAGGTGTGTACTGGTGCCCTGGAGGCATACGTGTTCTCGTACCTGTCCAGGATCGCAGCTGATTGTTAGTTCTTCACTCCAACAATTAGGTTGGAGAAATAAATATGAGGCTTGTGTAAGCACCAACGTAGCTTTTTGGAGGAAAAATAAATTATTTTTACTAAAGGATATCATATCTTCTCTTTGTCTGTCTGTTTGGTTGTGGTCTACAATAATACAATAACTCTAACCCTAACCCAGTTTGGAAATTATTGACTGAGTGATGGCATTACGAGCTTATGTGTAGATTATTTATCCGGGATAGAAAAGCCTCCATAATGTTTTAGTGCGGCTTTTTTGTTTTGACACATTTTCCATTTCTACCGAGAAGTGAGCTGCAGTTAATTAATTAAACACACTCAAGAGCAGGGAATGAGGTGTCAATGAGACTTCTGTAATAAACATTGTAAAAATTTCAAGCCAGCCGCTCTACAAACATTTATCAAACATTTACCTTTGTGAGATTGTCCAATAATGCTAAATGCAACATTCCGCAACACTTCACCAAGTTCAGCCAATTGTATTTCTGGGGTTTTTCTCCTCCCCTCTCTGATTGGCTCATTGATTGATTTGGTCAGGGGGATCATTCCTTTTCGTGCTTCTTGACAGTTCACACACCATGTGTATAAACACTTGTCTTGTTGCCGTCAACTATTGGTAGGGCTTCTGGGCAGTTTCAGTCCTGCAGAGTTTACCGTGAAACCATTGAACCATTGTGGTATAACTGTGGGTAAGGACATCTGTGGACCACCCCTTTAAGACCTGCCAGGCTGACGTTCTGGGCCTGACTGCTGGTTGCCAACAATCTTCGGCTTAGTAATTGGTACAGCTGGAGGCAATGGCTAATCAGCTAGAGTATGAAATGCTGCAAGGTTTTTCTGCCAGGGCCTGTACCTGAGGGGAAAGTTTGGAGCTCATTTGAGCCAAACTCATTTTAAAATACATATTTAAGATATACTTCACATTTTGATGATTATTTCATCCAGGACCTCATATTTTCAATTTGTGTCAATCCAGGATGCCATAAATTGTAAGAGCTTATATTTGCTGGCCTAAATGACTATGGCTTCCCAGAAGGCCTAGTACTGAGGTACGGTGGGTGGCAGTAACGGCTGGTAAAAAAAAACGTTCCGGCAAAGTGGCTGCAATGCGATGAAGTCATTTGGGAGCTGTCAGTATCTCTCCCATGCAGCTGAGTCACGCTCTCTCGTCACACGCAGGACCACGCGGAGTCCAACTCAACCCGATTGAAAAGCCAGACCAACACGGCTCGCCTGGATGGCCTGCGGTCCGGGACTGTGTACGTGGTCCAGGTGCGAGCCAGGACCGTCGCCGGCTTTGGCCAGTACTGCAGGAAGATGTGTTTCCACACCCTGACTGATGGTAAGGACATGGGAGGTGTGTGTAGGACTGCGTGTGTGTGGGTTAGTGTGGAAGGGAAACCCAATGCAAAATGCTAATTGGTTTTATTGAGTTTTATGATTCTTCCCTGGAGCTATCCCAGAATCCTGAGCAGTGGTTGATGTGATTAATTGTCAGATGCTGGGTTGGGGGGTTGTCTTGAGAATCTCAAAACCTGCTCTACAGGTTCCTGCTCTACTGTTCTTACCTTGCGTCTCTCTAAAGGATATTATATTTACAGTTTGGTACCTGTCCCGCTAGAGAAACACCTCTCATATTTACACCTCATAAAACAGCGCTTCTGCGTAACCATGAGACTGTCTGTATATCTGCCGATGACTCCTCCTCCTCTGATGATGATGATTATAATGAAGA
The DNA here is from genome assembly GCA_025775045.1 of Hiodon tergisus. Taxonomy (NCBI): domain Eukaryota; kingdom Metazoa; phylum Chordata; class Actinopteri; order Hiodontiformes; family Hiodontidae; genus Hiodon; species Hiodon tergisus. The sequence goes on along the minus strand of JAOVYW010040684.1, from coordinate 12,973 downwards.
TCGGGGTCACGGTTATGGTGATGGTGGTGGTACTGGTGCTAATGAAGATGATAGTGATGAGGATGACGTTCACCCCCCAGGCCGCTGGCTGCTTGCTTCTAGTCGTTCTGAGGAGAGCTCACAGTACGTCATCCATCCTGGTGCCAAGGTACGGCCACAGTTGTTAGAGGGAACATCTGGAGTTTTGGGATCCTGCCCACTGCCCCTGCCCACTCATCAGCAACCAGTTTCACTCACTCACACCCTCCCTGGTTTTGTTACGGCCGCCTCTCACCGACAACAGAGAATAGAGCAATAAAGCCCGTGGAGCTTTGGGCTCTGTCTGTTCTTCACGCAGTGCCTAATTCCTGCAGCTAACACCTCTGGATGTCCCTGGATGAGGCAGACATTTAAATGTGGACTTTTTGTAAAGATATATAGGTGTAATTGTGTCCTATAATCCCATTTACACGCTCACCACATGTAGGATTGCTTTCTATTAATCTTGGAGAAATTGCATGCAGAACTGTCTGCTTTCAAAGGGCATTGATGGCCGTTGGTCCACAAAAAAATGTATGTCAGTTTAATGGAAATTTTCTCGCCCTGCTGCCTTTCACTGGAAGTGACTTCACTGCCTTCCTGTGAGAAAAGCCTGCAGATTTGAGTTATAGTCTTACTGATTCTTACTTCCTGAAAGGTTTTTGTTTCTGGTACAGAAACAAAGGGGACACCAGGAACATGAAAGACTCTGTGAAAGCTTGATATTAAACCCTTTGAGTTTTCGTAGTTGCTCTTGTATCCAGTGAAACTGAAAGTAAAATTTAGAAAACCAGAAAACAGCTAGAGGACTGAATAAATCTATTCAATTGAGCATGTAGCCTTGCTACCGATGTTTGGGGTGTTTTATGTTTAACATAAGGAACAATGGCATGAAGAACTCCCAGGTGTTCTTTGACACTCTGTTAAGGTTAATCATGGACCCATGTTTGTGTTCACTCCAGAGGTCCGGTAAAAAAACAGGCTTTGGAAAAATCGGCTGGCTGAAACGTATCAATGTTTCTCCATACACAACTTAATTTAACCCCAACCCCCCTTCTGCCCCTTTCCTTCTCTTCCCTCCTGTTCCCTGTCTTTTTACCCTCTTCCCTCTCCTCTTCCCCTAACCTGCCCATCCCGTTGACTGTGTAGATGACTACCAGTCCGAGCTGAGGGAGCAGCTGCCCCTGATTGCTGGCTCTGCGGCTGCCGGTGTTGTCTTCATCGTGTCCCTGGTGGCCATCTCCATTGTCTGCAGCAGGTACTGCTGGGTTTGCAATGGGTTTCAAGTGGGAAAGGTCTGTTTTCTTAGGTTTTTGTAAGGTCATTGTTCACATGACGGCCATCCTCTTTGATGACCGAAAGAAACCAACAAGCCAAGTTTTAACTAAATCATTTAATTCTCTTTCTCTCTCTGGTCTCTCTGATTTCTGGTGATCAGGAAGGAATCAGTGATGTTTACCGCCTTTTCACTAAATTATATTGGTTTTTATTCTCTTTTTTCTCCCTGCGTGCCCTTACAGGAAGAGAGCGTACACCAAGGAAGCTGTCTACAGTGACAAGCTTCAGCACTATAACACAGGCCGAGGTCAGTCACTGCCTTCGCTCATACAGCTAATACACATGCATACACATACATAGAGACGCACACAGACAGACACATACCGGTGCCCAGAAACACACACATGTAGACAGATGCAAAAATACAAACACCAACATGCACATGCACAAATATGCATACATATGCACACACGCACGCACACACGCACACACACAGACAATCAAAAAGAAACAGACATGGAGACACGCACACCACCCAACAAAAACCCTCAGGCAGAGACAGACACATAAATGCGCCCACACACACACACACACACACACACACACACACATTTTATATCCCATCCTTTGTCTGGGCCACAGGTTAAAGAAAACTTTGTGTGTGCAGTGTCAGTTAAAAAAACATTTATTGACACTTCAGCACCAGTGATGAAACACAAGCTTTACACAGGAGCGGGGCATTGAGTGACAGCTGAAAAGAGGGTCTGAATACTAGTAAAAAAAAGGGAAAGCGGAGCTATGAAAAGCCACTCAGAATCATTTTTAAAATGGCCCAGTCTGGGGAAAGATTCTTCACAGGCTTCCTCTTTGTCGCGTTTGACACTGAAAAGTGTGTCTATGGGCTTACGCTGTGTCTGTGATGAGTCAGTATAAGGCTTATTAAAAAATTTGACAGACTTCTTTATAATTTTTTTATCAAACGCTCTGAACATCCAGGGTGGTCTGTCAGAGGCCATAAAGAGGACTCAAAATGTAATTATCAAAGCCAATATGCAAAACTGTTACAATCTAATCATAAAATGTGAAATTTAAAGAGAAAAAAAAGACAGAAAAACAATTGACTTCTTATTCTCAAAGTAGTAATTATTCATGTTATTTATATTGGATTTAATATCTTACGGTTTGCTATTAATTGGTATGGTAATGGTATTAATTTTAGGTAATAAAGTTGGCAAAATGGCAAGAAAAGAAAAGCTACATTGTCGTATCCAGGAAGTGCAGTGAATTGCTTTTTTCTGTACATACACCTTTTTAGCTGTGAAGTGCTTTTTTGCGCGCACAGCCATTTGAACAGCTGGTTTACTGAAGCACATTATATTAAGGTACAACAGCTGATGGCTTTGCCACTTCCAGCAACGAATCATTGCATTACAAAACAAAAGCACACTTGAGGGACTGTACCTGCTACAGGATGGGGTTGGGGGGGGGGGTTTGTATCCGCGTTGTTACAGCGTTCTTGTCACCAGTTGAATGTTGAGACACCTGGTGATGTCATTCCCTATTGCCCGTCTATGCTGCTACCCCCCTAGTTATTTGATCCCATTTGATATTGGGGTTAGGTTTCTGATGTCCCCTTACCACTTGTCCTGCCAGGAGGGTTTTTGTGGGCTTTTCACTTTCTTTCTTGGTTGAGAAATTTCTGGGTTGCGTACCCTCAGATTACATTTTTTAACATTTACAGATCATTTAGTTAATGATAGCTGGTGGAGTATGCAGACGGACCTGGGTGCTAATGAAATCTCAGAGCACCAGATGCTCAGCATTAAATTGCCCCAGTGATGAGGGAGAAGGTGCTCAGAATTGAATCATCCCAGTGATGAGGGAGTGAGGTTTGAACTCGGAGAGGGGCCATATGTAGCCTGAGGCGGCTGATCCAGCTTCTTCAGCTGCGCGTGCTGCTGCAGTGGCATGCTGGGTATTGCCGGTGGCACGCTCCAAATCGGTGGAGGTACCAAGCGGTCATGAAGATGCCAACTGCCCTGGCCGGAGCTCTGCAGAAAACACGCGCTGTGCTGTCTGATCGATCACGGTTGTGCTAGCTGAGGGTAGTGTTTTCTAGGCTGTGCTAGCAGAGGTTAACGTCCGCAAGGCTGTCCTAGCAGAGGGTTATGGTCGCAAGGCTGTGCTAGACACTGTGGCCACAGTCTGGAGTGTGGGCTTTATGCCGGTCTCTCACTGTGCTCTGTCCCAGACGGACAGCAGGTCACAAGTGTGTCTGCTTCCACTGTGTCAGTGAATGGTAATGGAATGGGTTCGGGTTAGGGCATTGGTTATTTGGTAGTGGGTTATGGTTACTAAGTTATTAGGCGGTAAGTCAAGGAGTAAGTTAGGGTTAGGGAGTGAGCGCTTAAGTGGCCCAGATGCTGTTCTGTTGGTGTCCATGGGCGCTGTGCCAGAGGAACCAGATGGAGGCTGTCGTTTAGGTGACGAGGATAGAGGTGTGCTGTGCCTGTGCTCTCCATAGAAGGTCTACCAACTCAGACAGCCATAATAAACAGTCAACATCCCAGTGCAGGCTGTACTGTCTCAGCACACATCTGCTTTTCTGCTCCACTGGAGGATCACCCCCATGGCCGGCGTTAGCATCTGTGCCCAAAGTGCATCGACAACAGACAGCTTCCCGGACTGCCTGCTACTGGCAGCCTCCCGGATCAATCTGCAGTTTTGCCCCGCTCTAGATCCAACCAATTAGCAACCTTTCCCCAGGTGTAACAGCTGTTGAGTCTCCATCCTGCTCCCCACTCCCCCATCATGCATCTGCCAGCCGCAGCTCTTGCTTAATTGGGTGAAGCAATGTGGCGGGGAGAGCGAAAAACCAAACAAGTCACCTAGGAATGGGGTGTCACATTGCTGGTATGATGTGAACGCAGGTCTGTCGACTTATTGTATCCGTATTGTACAGCTGTACAGCTCTGCGTCATGGCTAGTTACAGCTTTCCCTATTGAGTACTTCGGCTTTCAATGGACTGGCAGTCTGAGCACTTTAAATATAAATTCACCTAAATTAACCTTTTGCGGTTCATGTTTATTAAATCAGTATCAAAGTACAGGTAGTTAATTTTGCATGTATATAAAAATTAGTGCCCAGAAAAGAAGAGATTAGAAAGTGAGAATTCCATTCCAATTGAATGTAATGTGAGTAAATAATTGTCATTTGGTCTTAAACATTTAACATTGACCTGTGTCACTGAATTTAAGAACAAATTGATATTTCATTTATTATCCTCTTTCCCAAGTTCATTTTTATAACAGTGAGATAAAGCAGCACATTTTTTGTTTGTTAGCAGAGCACAGGTCAAAGAACCGTGAAGCAGTAACCCTTTAAACAGCACTGAACTAAGGAAAGAATAGATAAAATTGCACTTAAGTTATATGTATATACTAGTTGACTGTTATTAAAGGCACAGAGATTTCAGGCTTCCTTTTACAAGGTAACTGGGGCTTTTTTCCATTTATCATGGACCGTCAGAGTATAGAAGGGTGGCTGCTCTGAACATCTGGCAAATTTCTATCTGACGGAATTCCGTCTGACGCTGTCTGTCCGTCATTCCCACACAGCCCGTGTTTCAAAGCAAACGTTGACAATCTTTTCACAACCATGGCAGTCCAGTCTCTCCCATGCTGAGAGCCGTGGGGGGGGCGGGCTGTCTCCATCAGCGACTGGGTATTACACTGTCTGCATACGCTTACGCTTCATTACCAGGTTTCCTCCAGAGGGAATACAATCATTCTGCTCAACTTGGCTAACCACAGAGACATCTCAGTCCAATTTTAATCAGGAAGCACAGCGTTTCTTTTCTGCTTGGTCTGTACCTCACACCTGTACCTCACGTCCTCTACCTAACACTTGTAGCTTACATCTTCTGACTGTCCAGGGACAGATTTTCATGTGTAGCCCGACTGCTGTGTTGTTGTGTATTGAACGTTTTTAGTCCTTGCCCCACGTTTCCTGCTGTCTCTTTCATCTGCCTTCCAGAACTGTGACTCACCTTTGGCTGGATAAAACAGTAATTTGATGCATTGTGGGTTGTATTTGTTTATGGGTCCTGCTGGGAGAGGCAATTCAGAGATGTGCTCTGAGGCTGTTTAAGTGAAGAGAGCCCTCTGTGACCAGGAGAGCTCAGACTGTGTACTTCCACCCGCTGGTTTACTCTTTGAGGTCTCTCGAAGCGTAATGATGCTGATACGTATTCATCAAGCCTGGTTTTTACTGCGAAAATAAAGAGGCTATTATCATACAGCACACACAGAAGGTCGTGAGGATTGGGTTTTTTTAACCTCCAGTGAGATCTTTGTGCCTAGACAGCATGCAAAGAGCAATGCATAGACATACCCTCCCTCTGTGGGGTTGATATTAGCTGTGCAGTGTCTCTTTGCTCTCTCACTCTGTTTTCTATTTTTAGCCTGTAAGTGCAGTTTTGCATGTAAAAATATCTCTGTGTTGAAAAGTCTGTGTGACATGTATTCCTGTTTTTAAAAGTGTTCCTTGTGTCTTGGGCTCCGTCGTCGTTCTAGAGCTGTCATTGAGACCCGATGTGACTAACTGTCACCCCCCCACGGGCTGCCCAACCCACTTCCCAGGCTCACCGGGGATGAAGATCTACATCGACCCCTTCACCTACGAGGACCCCAATGAGGCAGTGCATGAGTTTGCCAAGGAGATCGACGTGTCCTCGGTGAAGATCGAGGAGGTCATTGGGGCAGGTACAGGGGGGTGGTTAGTCGTTTGGGATAAGGTCATGATGTCAGGTGTTTCCACAGGGTCATTAAAGACGGCTAAACATGATGATAATGGGGGAAATTAGTCGAGGACCATACACATAAGCATATTTTATTGCTTCATGCCATTACATCAGTACATTTCAGCAACATGTGTTTATTGCTTGACAAGACTATTTCCTTGACAGTAGACTGTGTGTGTCACGCAGAGACAGTCCAGACAGGGTGTTTGCGTCTCCACAGGAGAGTTTGGGGAGGTGTACAAGGGCCGTCTGAAGCTGCCTGGCAAGCGGGAGATGTACGTGGCCATCAAGACCCTGAAGGCGGGCTACTCTGAGAAGCAGCGCCGGGACTTCCTGAGTGAGGCCAGCATCATGGGCCAGTTCGACTACCCCAACATCATCCGGCTGGAGGGCGTGGTCACCAAGAGCCGGCCGGTCATGATCGTCACAGAGTTCATGGAGAACGGGGCGCTGGACTCCTTCCTCAGGGTGCGTGATGCTATGTTGTGACATTTTTATCTCTGAATAGCACCCTCACACCTCTTGAGGGGAACCACTAGTGCTGATTAGACAGCCGCGTGAGGGCTTCCACCTTTTAAATAATGTCTACCGTAATCCAATTTGGTTATATAAGATTCAGGAAACCATTTTTATAGTTGTGTGCTGCATGTATTATGTTGCATTTTGTATCCATAGTCAGAAGTATGATAGCACTCAAGAGATGTGGTTAAATTGCGTAAAGGAACTACTCTTTCTTATGTCAATTCTACTATCTCGACGTACTAACACATTAAATGCAGCAACGCAAAGACAGTCTCTGTTCAGTTCCCTGCACACAGACAGACCCTAGTCCCATATAGCCAGCTAGCAATAACATCCACGGTTACGCCCACATCAATGCTGCTCAACCTGTGGTCCAAGTCCAGGTGGCTAATTTGGCCTGAACAGTTCACTGCTTGTCTCCCATGTGGCCATGTAACCACTCTTCAGCCTCGTTCGCCACAGTATTAATTTTATTTTCTAATTAAAAATCGATCCGGTTTTCCCATCAAGCTAGCCTTATTTTTCTCTGTGATTGCAGTTACCACTCACTCCTTCGTTCTTTGTTTCATCAACTGGGGCAGTTGAGCTTAATTGTTTTATCTACTGCCACCTACTGGTGTAGCAATGTTACTTTGTTGCATGCTCAACACTAGAATAATCATTTGTCTAAAATGAATTGCAGTTAACATGGATTATATTTGGGTTTATTTATTATTTATTATATTTTCTGGCTTAGGGGCAGGCCGACATGGGGCAGCTGTGTTGGGGCAGACAACACACTGGTTCTGTGCAGGGTCAGAGGTAGTGGAAGAATAGAATAGCAAAAAAAAGATCACATCTGGACCACTGCAGTTCACTCGTCTCCCTGAATGCCCTACACAAACCCTACAGTTAAGGTAGAGAGCAGATGCTTTTATGCAAAGTAACTTACACAGCTCACAACATGTTAAGCCTGTTATCTTAACTACTTCCTCAGCTGCTTACTTCTGTGTATTTAAAGGTGCTCCAGACAGCTCGGGGTCTGGCTCTGTGTTACCAACAGCCACTGATCTGATCCTATTCTCCCACCAGACCACCAGCCACCACTGACCTCCTCGCAGTGCACAACACAGCCCCTGCCCCCACCCTCCCCCAAGTCTCTTCTCAGCCCTGGAATGATATCTTTCATCAAACTAAAACACACCTGTTTAGATGGTACTTTACCTCCTAGATTGTCCTTTAATCTATCCTCCTAGTAATTAAGTCTAACTGTTGGGTCCTTTGATGGGAGCTTAAGTGTTGTGGACTCCCTCATTTTGTTACAATCCTGATGCTCTGGGATTTGTAATTGAGCCTGTGTTCCCTTCTTGATTATATGCACTTGCTTTAAGCCACTCATGATCGGAGCATCTGCAAAATGAATAAAATATAATGCAAAGATAAATCGGGACAGTGGTGGGCTCCTTGCTGATGTGCTACCTCTAATTTACAATCAAAATGAAAAGGAGGGATTAGTGCTGCCCCCCAGTGCTGATGGGCTACCCCAGAGCTGTGGAGAGGTGACTGTTACTGTCTCCCATGCTCAAGACCCATCCACACTGCCCAGATCATGCCACACACTCCACAAACTGAGGCTGATGGTCTGTTGTATCCCCCCAAAATTAGGCTTGAATAACAATAGTTTGATACCATTTGTTTCTGATTTCCTGGTGTCCCACGATTCCACAGGGTGTGGCGTTTAGGCTGAGACGCTAATGACGACTAAATGACTCCTCTCACCCGTAGCGTAACGACGGCCAGTTCACTGTCATCCAGCTGGTGGGCATGCTCCGCGGCATCGCAGCCGGGATGAAGTACCTGTCGGAGATGAACTACGTCCACCGCGACTTGGCCGCCCGCAACATCCTGGTCAACAGCAACCTGGTGTGCAAGGTGTCCGACTTCGGCCTGTCACGCTACCTGCAGGATGACTCATCTGACCCCACCTACACCAGCTCCCTGGTGGGTCCTATCCTCATCCCTTCCGTTTCTCCATGCCCGGCATCTCGCTGTCTACTTTAGACACACTCTGTGTGTCTGAGCCTTTTTTTGTTTCCGTTTGTGTTAGGATGGAGTGAAGGTAAACCCACATTAGTCTCCCACACTTAAGCCCCGTGACTATTTTTATTTCTTTCCTGAGTTCCAGCTGTGCTCTTAATTAGCTGGGTTTACAGGCACCGACTTTTCTGGGTAATCCTTTCATTCGACCGCTTTGAAAGCGTATGCAGGCCAGCGCAGTATCTCTGAGCTGTCCATTTCTACATGAAGATTGTAAATATAATGAGGTTATCACAAGGCAAGGCAGAGGGACGTCCTTGTGGATGCCCTTGAAGGCAGTCTGCTCGTGGGCAGGAGATGGAGGTGAAGGCAGTCTGCCATAAAACTTGGCTGCGTAGAGTGGAAATGGGAAGTAATCCGCTTATTTAGCTTGTTAGAAGATGCTTGCATCCAGAACAACTTAATAAACATACACGTTTGTCCATTTTTACAGCTTGGTATCTAATGAAGTTAAGTCACGTTAAGCCCAAGGGTTCAACAGCAGTGCTTGTTGAAAAGAATTTAGTTACTGGTCAAATGACAACCATGGTGCCACATACCTATTCCTTGTGTAATAAACCTGGTGGTTTTTACTCCCCACGATCACATGGCCCGTTTGGGACTCCCTGTCTCAGTCTGGTTGGCGGAGCACAGAGACAGCTGTGGAGTACCCACCGTGTAATTTAGATCTGCGTCACTCCTTGCACTTACGTGCGAGGCAACCAAGGACACGGTAATCAGTGAGGTCACCAAGTCAAGCTGATGGTGTTCTGCTGATAGATTTATTCACCAGTAACCCTCTCCCTGGGAACCTCCTCCTTTTATCGGACTCTCTCCTTCCATTTTCCTGTCGTTCTCCTTCGGGGAGACCACCGAATCTTTGAACGGTTCTGGGTCTCTTCGACGGCAGCGTTGGTGTATGGTTACCCAGCTTGCACTAGGACTATAAACACCGGAGTGAACAGGTGGAGGTGGGGGTAAGGTCAGCACAAAATCACATAATTGATTTTTAAAAGGTTTGGCTCTGCACTGGTGCTATGCAGGGGCAGACCCACACACTGGGTTCACCTGAGGGCCCAAGCAGCAGATTGGTGACAGGGTACCGAGTGACTGAGTTGAAGTTGACATTTGTGGCAGTTCTGTTCAAAGTCAAGCTAGTTTGTCAAATAGCTTTGACCAGGGTGTCAGTCTTTTCTCTGCAGGTATAATCCCCTATTATGTTTTTTTAATTGTTTTTTCCCCTTCACTGCAGGTTAATATGCTGCTGCTATAATTTAAAGTTGGGGGGGGGGGGGTTTCTCCCTCCTTCATCTCTTTTTTTCATGTGTTAATTTTTTTAAATGATATCTCGTGGAATGGGCTAAGCATTCCCAGATGGTGGAGGGTTGTGGCTGGAGGATCGCGGGTGACATGGGCTTGGTTGGTGCTGAGCCTCGCCATTCTCTCGCTCCCGGACTGACGCAGATTGAGACACCCCAGGGTAAACAATGAAACTATGCCAATTTTAACTCGGAGTGTGTGTGACGAGCAAGGGGAAAAATACCCCTGCATTTCTCATTCTTGCTATGAAAAATGTACCTGGCTGACAGCCTGGCAGCTTCCATTACAGAACTAGCTGGTCCACTGCTGTTTCAAATGGAAAGCAAAACTGTTTGAGAGGGCCCGGGCAAGGCGGGGTGCCCTTTTCACCGGCATAGATTTGGTCTGTTCCTTCTGCAGTGTTAGGCAGAATTTCCGTTCCGTTTCTCCATACTTCTCAGCAGCTGTTTCTGTAACGAACGTAAATTTAATTTTAATTTACCCTGTTTTACATATCACTGTCTGTATTCATATTCCACATTTATGTGGTGAAATGAGAACTCTATTTCCCATTAGCTGTTTCAGAATTTCAGTTTTTACAAGCAGCTGTAGGTAGTAGAAAAAGCAGCTTTTACAACAGTTCTGATCCAGATCATTGTTTGTTCTGAGATTCCAAATCATTGATCAGTGACCAGCTGGGCGTGAAGGAAAAACCTTTATTCTCATCAGAACCAGAAGCTAAGACTTCTCTGCACACTTGTCTGATTAATGCCACCTGTCATGAGCGCCAATTCTTGTTCAGGTCAGGCATTGAATAGCCATCTGTGCCTGGTTGTGCCCAAGTGGGCTTTTTGGACGATACTGCCATTTTCGCCTTGGCATGAAGGCACAGAACAACAGAGAACAAAAGGGTCAGCCTCTTACCCTGGTTAGTATTGTTTTAACTGGCTCCATTCCACAACTCCATGGTAGAGAGGTGGTTTGTTAGTTCCTTTTTTCAAAGGTGCCCTAACACTAACATGAGTCACAAGCACTCAGTGTAGTATGGAAGATCTATTGTAGGGAAGTGTGACCTAGGTGGTGTGGAGTGGATGTTAGCATCCTTTAATGCACCATTAGCATCCACCCCCATCTCTTTCTAAATATTTGTTCCTCCCTCAAGTGGGAGGAAGAATTTTCAGTCTCTTCTTTCTAATCTAATACAAAAAAAATTGACTTTCGTCCCTACAAATTCATATGTACATAGGTTTAGCTTTAATTATTAATTTTTTCTTTCAAATGGGTGACATGATCTTTATTGCCATTGATTCACTTGCATTTTCCTGACAAAAGTTCTTAATGTCCCTTAAAGTGACAGTTTTGTTGGCTATAAGATTTGCCATGCTTTTCATTGCATAATTGTTAGTTAGTGAGTGAGAGAGTGTTTTTGGATGTTTGACTATTTGATTTTGCATTGACCAAACCTTTTATAACCCTGGCTTTGTCTTGTCCTATTGTACCTCTGCCCAATAAGTAAAAATGGCGCTTTAAAAAAATAAATAAAATCCTTGGTCTCTTATAGGTGATTTTGCAATCCTGACCATGGTGACTCACGCAACATTTCTGTCTTGGGCCTGGGAATGGATCTGATGTTCTGCTGGGTTCTTGGGAAAAGGAGAACTGACGAGGAGCTGCAGAACACACTGCAAGGCAGGGACAGATTCCAGAACCAACGGTTCCATCTTTCTAAGGTGGATGGTACCACGTAGCAGGGACGGGGTCGCATGAGCGTGAGCAAGCCTTTTGGAAGCAATTTGCTTCTGTTTAACGAGGAGCTGGTGCTGAGCAAGGGTCTTGTCCAGCTCTGCCACTCCTTCTGAAGCGAGGCTTATCTCGAAGCGTTCCAGCTTCTAACTAATTGGAATTATTAAGCAAGCGGTTCTTCCGGACAAACTGGAAATAGCTGTGGGGGGATATGCGCAGGTGTGCGGGGAATCTTAAACGAGCTCCTGTCTGTTTTAATCAGAGCGGTGAAAGCCATGCCAAGGGCACTGGTACAATCCCCAATCACTGATGCAGCGTGGACGAGGCCTACTCCAGTGTTGTTCTGTCAGACTCAGATGGTTCTGTCAAAGGTAGGATGGACGGGTTCCAGCCTGTAAAAAGGGAAACGTGTCTCCGGCTGTGGCAGCGAGACGTCTTTTTGGCAGGAGATCGATTGGGGATGGATGTTTTTGAAACCGGTTTGCTCACGCTAGGGCCCCCTGCTGGGCGAGCTAATTAACACTGACCAGGCCCCTGCTGTCGCCATGGCCCATTCTGTATCAGCTCACACATTCGTCACTCCCTAGGGAACTGAAGGGTGTAAATTTCAGCATCTTCTGGCTTTTGTTAGCATGTCTGTCTGCCTGCATGTCTCTGAGTTTCGTGTGTGTGTCTGCCTGCATGTGTCTGTATATTCGTGAGTGTTTCTAGATGTGTTTGTGGGTGTGTATCTGTTTCTTCTTTCATTAAGCTGTCAACAGATGAGTCCAGTGAATCCTGGTTTGGATGTACCATGATGGTCTGATTCTGGCTGACTGCACCCAAGTCCCCAGCTCTCCCTCATTGAGAATTATTATGATTTATAACCAGCTGATCATGGCCCGATGCCTGTTGACAGTGACCTCATCCACTCCTCCCCTCTTCCTCACTCAGAATGCGTGTGATTTATGACCAGCTGACTGAGACTGGGCTGTGTTTTTGGGTGCGGAAAGCCTTGCATTGATTATTTGGACTGTAAAATGTAAGTTCTCTGTTTTAGATGTGAATTAGAATAATTTATCTGCCTATTTCAGCCCTGCAGGTGTATATCAAGGGTATATAGTATGTCAATTATATGTGTGTGTATGTATGTATGTATGTATGTATGTACAGTTGTGCTCAAAAGTTTGCATACCCATACTGGCAGAAATTGTGAAATTTTGGCATTGATTTTGAAAATATGACTGATCATGCAAAAAAACTGTCTTTTATTTAAG
>JAOVYW010040674.1:0-26503 GCA_025775045.1 Hiodon tergisus | reverse complement strand
TATATAATATTAATTAATTATAATATATATATTAAGAGGATTGTCTAAATTGAATACCCAGATATTTATTTTGTTTCACACCTATCAAATCGGAAAATACATAACGATTATTTTAAATATCTTTGCTTTTGACATTTCAAAATCATAAATTTTTTGTTTATAATTATTTTTTTGCATATATTAATTTTTTAAAATTTTTTAACAGCTAACACTAGTATCAGACCTCATAGGTCTGAGCCACGCTAAAACCTTGGCTAACTAGTACCAGACCGCACAGACTAGGGCCACACTAATACCTCAGCAAGAGCCCTATACGCTCACTACGTTGGGTAGGGCCCCGCAAATTGCGCAAGGGCACCGTCTCCCCTTCGCTAATGGTTTACATGGCTCACGGGTCAGGTGGCAGGACCCTTAGCAGAATTTTGCTTAGGGCCCCAGGGAGGTCAGGACGGACTCTGAGCTCAGCTAACACTAGAACTAGATTTCACAAACTAGAGCCACACTAAAATTTCAGCTAACACTAGCACCAGAACTCACCGACTATAGCCACACTAAAACCATGGCTATCTGCACAGATAGGTCGGTGAATCTCACACGGTGTGAACTTTGCAAACTGTTAGCTCGGTCCAAAGTCTCTTGAATTTGTTGGTCAATTTAATTGAAAATGGCCAGTTTAGACCAGTTTCCATTTTTCACATTCCGGACTACAGGGGACATTTGTACTTGTTGTTTGGAAACCTCGGCCACAGCAATAAAATAGAACTATGGTTGTTTCTGCCCTTTTGGCTTGACTGTTTAAATGAAAAAATGTGTGTAAAACTTTTGTTTTGTGTGTTTACAAAAGTAAACTTGCAGTCTTCAAATGACTGACTTTGTGGTGACTTCTAGTCATTATAGATAATTCCATATTAGTCATACATTTTCTAAAAGTCATACATTTCAAGAAATCTGCACACTGTAGATTTTAGTAATTGAGGTATACAACAAACCTAGTACTGATTATTTTACAATAATACGATTAATAGAGAAATATCATGTACATACTTATGTTCCTGCATTTTTCTGTGTGGTGATTCATTTTCAGGGCCATTTAACTCCATTTAGCTCTCTGGATGAAGGGGTAAACCCTGCCTAATGTAAAGTGTCTGCCTGATAATGCTTTGGCGCACCGCACTAGTTAGGTGGTTATGGAAAATGAACAAATGTTTTAATGGATATGATATTAAAAATGTTACTGAGAAGTTATTGACAAGGAGAGAAGAAATTGAAACTACCTGCTATCGTATCTAATGTTTTCTGTGAAAGAAGTTTCCAGACCTTCTACAAGCTTTTTACAAGCTTAACAGGGTACCTTTGTTTGACTCTTATCCCATGCCCAGGGCAGATTAGATTTTCTAAAGACTTGGGAGGGCTCAGTTAATTTCTACTCAGGATTCAAACAAGGCATACTGTTGGATGCCTGTGCCTCCACAGTCATATGAAAAGACAACATTCAATATATTCACTGGACCCTAATGCTTCTCGAGGATGCTCCTCGGGCTCCGGGTGCCCCTACATGAATATCATTTTCTTACCCTAGCCTTATCCTCTTTAAACTGAAGAATTCTGGCAAACTTGATTTGTGATTTTCTAAATATTGTTTTGGTGTCATTTAAAGCATCTTCAACCAAATGTGAATTCCTATCTGCCAGTGGCTGCAGGTGGCCTGTCAACTAAAAAGGAAAGGTATGGGCCTAACAAGTTCATCCTGGTGTTTTTGACAGGACAAGGCATTTACCCCTGTTTTTCAAGGCCTATTGTTACTGGCTGAGCCGTTGGGATCAAAGTGATTGTGAGGCTGGATCCTCAGATTTTGCAGCCTGTTTCCTGACCTGTGATATCTCCCAAGCTCCTCCTGTTCACTGCCAGAAATGTGTAGCCTGCGATAAGACCCTCAGGCGATCTCCTCACACGGCACAGCTGCTGTGGCTCTGAGCTGTATAGGAACTAATTACCATTGACTCACTGCAGCACCATGATTATGGCACATAAATCCTTAGAGAGCTATATTTCATATCTTGTGCAAACGTCTCTTACTTAAACTATGGATACCTCAGCTGACCGTTATGGGTCACAGCAAAGTCACATGTCCTCCATGACTGTTAGTACTCAGAATGAGACAAATAGAGGAACTTGCAATCCAAGGTCATGCTTGATTTTGTTTCACTTCCTCACATATGCTTGAATAGGCCGTGCTACAAAATGTTACATTCTAACGTGGGAACGATTATTCATCAACTGGGCCTACAGTAAAATGCGATGTCATAGTCATAAGCTGTTAATATGCAGTTATCTTGATGCCGCAGCTTTTAAGGGGACTGTTGTCAAACAGCCTCAGAGAAAAGAAGTGATCACAAATGATAAACAAAGCAGTGTGTAGGAAAAGGCATCTCCAAGAGGAAAATGGCACCTAATTTAGACCTTCAGTGGGCATGCCGTTTTTCCATTTGAAGATGAAGACACAAATAGGTCCTCAAATGACATTTTCCACATGTGTAGACAGTTCTGGACAAAGCTGGACAAGCTTTTTCCGAGCCACCTCTGTCCAGTTAATTGTCCTGTTTGGTAATATTATGGAGTCTGGTTTTCCTTATTGTGTGTGCCGAGTGTAGTTTTTGGTAAGTTTTTGATTGTTTCTTTTTTATACATTTTTTTTACATTTGTATTCCAACTTGTTATGCATCACAGTATATGAAATACACATTATACAAAAGCAGCAAGTTAAAAAAAGAGTTTGCTTGCTGGAAATTCTCTGAGATCATTGTTGTTTACTCATAGCAATTACCTACATGAATTAGTGAAGCCATTTGGTTAATGTTCAGTATAATGGTTCATTATCAGTCATTAAACAAATAACTTCTTTGCAGGTAGCCCTGTGTAAACACAAGAAAAACTTAATTACAGGTCAGGCACCACAATGTATTTCCTTGTACATAAAAAAATACATTGTTCTGGATGACACAATTTTTCCGGAAAGCTTGAGTGTGAGCCATCATACTACATTTTTAGCTGAGTAAAGGGAATTGTCTGTTTGTGATCTTATTTCAATTGGGATGGATGGTGTGAGAGAAATATCAGCACTGTTGTCTGATAGTGACATCTTCTGGGAGGTTTTGGGCTAAACTCTGCTCTCGCCACACATCTCAGTGAGAGATTTTTAAAGGCTGTCAGTAGAATTTATTAAGGCCAAAATTGCACTGCACTGAACAACAGAACAGCAACCTATTTCCTTAAATAACATTTCCTAGCAACTGACACATGAATCAAAATAGCTTGATTTGTACTATATTTCTTAAAGAAGCATTGCTAGTAGCCATGGTGAATTTGACTATTATTTACAGGAGTGTGGTGATACACAATCCAGCATGAAGATTTTGCTTCACTATTCTACACTCTGTTCCCATTTATACATTTTACCTGCTCTTCTCTATTTATCTTGTGCTGCGACTGGTTGATTTAGAGTGATGTGATGTGTCTAAACAGGCCTTTCAGTGTTGTGCATGTTATGACTAGAGATGAAAACTACCAACCGTCACATTTAAAAAACTGCAGTATGACTGAGGGAGAGAGTGTGTCTGTGTATAAGGTAGAGGAGGGGGTGTTGTATGTGTGTTGGCAGCTGTGGAAACTGTCAGGATGACAGGGACGGTCAGATACCTTAAGCACCATTGAGCCTTTCAGATTCTTGCCCCTGGCTGACCTCCATCTCGTACAATCCTAGTCCTTCCTCTTATGTAATCAACATTGTTGTCTGCATACAAGACATCAGGAGACATCAGAGGCTTAAAACACCATGAAGTACAATAAGACTGTCATTCAGACAAACTGTCTGGGATCAAAATGAAATAAACCAAGTATGTTTTCAGCATTCTAATTGTCCCAGCAATGGGCTGTGGGACACGGATGTGATGACACTGACAGTGAAACAATGGATAAGGGTAATGGCAGCATCTGCTTGGCACTGTAAGGCACGTTAGTACAAAGCCCTTCACCTCCATACCCAGGTATTGTTGCCTACCTCATCTGATATATCCAGTAGGTGTGTGCCTTTATAAAAAGGACAGGATTTGGTTAATCTGGTTATGTGATTACCGCTCTTTTCACATGGCATTATACGGGTGATTACTCAGACGGGCAAAACACTTGTGCTAGGTCTCAATGGCTCCTGTAGACATCCAGCTGTAAACAGTGGTTAAAGACCTGAATTACACTAATTTACTCCTGTAAAGTTAATGTTAGTGCTGTTATTAAAAACCTATTTTTTTTTCTTTTGTTAATATAGCTCAGCATTATGGCTGGAAAAAATTGAATATGAATGTATTTTTTCTTAACTTTTTAAGTGTAAACATTTTTTTAAAGTCTGTTGATTATAGATTTAACAGAAAAGAGTATGAGCAGAACCATAACAGCAACACAGGCTTACCTTGCTCACTCTGCTGTGCTGTAGTCAGCTTGATTTAAGCCTGAGCCAATGTGCTAGCACGTATCCCCTACTCCACGCACTGCAGTGAGGGAGGCTGTTCCTCTTTTAGCCCTGGCACTGGACAGGTCTGTTGGCACACTTCCAACTAGCTTGGTCTATTCTGGTCAACACAGTTTAGGATGCTAAGCTAGTTGAAGAAACCTGTTATAGAATAGATTAGACATTAATATATTGTGTTCAGTTTAGTTCTGTGTGTGTCATATAAAACATAGTTAATCTAGGCCTGCGTTTTTACTTTAAAATATTACTTTTTTGCTTGTTGCAGTACTTGGCTTAGATAGTGTGTTTTGTTGTGCCCTGTCCCCATGGTTCTGAGATCAACAAATGTGAACTTATTTGACTGAAATACTAGACGCAGTTTTTTCTAGACAACCACAAAGGATTCTTGTTGGTCTGGATTGGGGTGGCATAAAGTGATCATCTGAATGAACTCAATTCAAACACTCAGAGGTTATAAGACAGGTGCCTTCTAGGATTTGGCTTATTGCGTAATAAACAAGTATAGTTCCAAACCAATATAAGCCGCAGCAGTGCTTTTAAGGTTACTGATGCAAGAAATGTAGTTTCTTCATTTTCTATAATCACAGAGTTTCGCTGGACTCCAGACTTTCCCAGTCTGGCGGGGTAGGGTGGGCATTATGATGCTCAGTTCAACCCTTACAGCCAGTTATGCCACGCCTGGTCCATACCCAAGTATCTGTTTGTGTATTCAAGGGCTGTGTGCCACAATATTCTTCATGCAGAATGAGCGCAGACATACGTCACTCTGCTAGCTGAGCCATGCGGGCTTACAACTAGGTGAGCCAGGCCCGTCCCCTACTGCTCTCCAGGCCCTCCTCCTCCTCCTCCCTGTGTGGCGTTGATCAGGGATCAGGAGCTCAGGGGCTGATGCTGTGCCGCCACCTCACTCAGTGACACAGCAGCTGATCCTCGGAGCACACACAACACAAGCAGAGTGCTCCCCGCCATACCTGGGACACCAGCGCTGGAGAGCGAGAGCGTCGGACACAGAGGTCCCTCCCTTGGCACCATGGCACACGGGGAAGGCTCGCGTCCCAGGGGTGAGTGGGACCCAGACCTGGGAGCATGGGGCATTGCTTCAACAGTGGCCCACCCGACTGAATCTTCTCGAGCTCCCGCTAGAGGAAGGGCGAGCACGGGATGGGGCGCCATTCTCTGTTGCGTGGCAGAGTTCTTTTTTCCGGCCATTTGGTGCAATGCCGGTAATTTATTTGACCCCCACTCTGTCTCCAGACTTTGAGGAATGGACCATCAATGGTCTTCCTCACCATCAGCCTCAGCCCAACCTTAGGGACACTAGGCAGCTTATAGAGCTACGGTGGAGACTTAATGAATATAAATAGCGTGTAGGGCCATTTCACCATAGAGATAGAGACGTTTGTAATCTTCCTTAGCCAGTTACCTGGTGTCTTTATATTTTCAGCTTTCAGGTGAATAGCCTATTATTTGGCAGTCATTAGGCTGTTGATTTTTTCATTTTATTTCAAATGTGGTGTTCGGCCACATTAGTGCCTCAGTGCTGGATTTTGTTTAAGCAAAATGTGAAGTAGCATAGTCTGTGACTTTGGTTTCCAAGAAATCTCAGCTTTCTTTGAATATTCATTGTGTTTTGTTCTCTGGGATTGGAGGTCAATTGATGACACCTCAGAGACAAGACCTTGTGTGGAGCAGGACAGTGGCACTTCCCACTTTATTTACTTTTTTGTAGGCCTTTCTTCCTGTAGCTGTTTTGTATTTTATTTTATTTTTGTGAATTGACTTCTTATCAGTTTGACCAGGCCAATGGTCGAGTTTGCTCTGATTTATTGTGTTTTTGACTAACTTGCAGACAGTTTGATGTTAATCTGTACTAACACAGATGCCATTTAATTTAATGAGCGATGTGTAGTTATATAGGCAGGGAAGTGAGTAGTGAAAATACATAAAATGCACCCACTTTGCATAAAGACTCACGCTTGCAGTCTCCAATAGTAGAATATGGAATTAATGTTAAGATGTAACTGTAGAATGCCAGTTTCATGCATTTTGACAAAATAGTATAATGCTAATTGTATAACACATTATTTTTTTTATTTTTTTGCCATTGCTATTTAAATTTTCCAATTGCAATCCTGTTAGTATAAAGTAAATTATTGTCAGCTCAGGCACTCCCACGCCCGGTCCCATTTATAAGAATCATTGGCGCAAAGAAAGTACACGGAGAAACTGCCCTTCAGAAAATCCTCTGTGACATTTCTAGAGCTGCCATTATTTGGGGATAATAATACTTTATTTTACAAAACACTTTACTGAAGTTTGTAGGTGTTTACCATTGTTCAGACCTAACTAAAATTGTATCCATACTATAAACTAATTACTTGCATGAAACAGTGCTACACATTAAGTAGAATATTCAGGGTAGGCACTATATTAAACAGATTTTTTAAAGATTGTTAAAGTTAGTTTTAAAAGTTTTTAGATTTTTTTCTTTTGAAAGGTCTTTTGTTTATTTATGTTTTTCAAAATATTTCTATTCTATTATATATTTTAATTTTGGTTGTTGTGATGTTTGACCTGTCATCGAGTGATGATTGACCAGTGCCTTAGTTGTGTGTATTTATAGCCCTATTGGTTTTTTGCCTTCCACATACTCACAGAACATTGTGTATATAATTATATTTGTAATCAACAGTATGCATCCTACACTGCAATATAAAATAAAAAGGCAATATTATACTGCATTTGGAGATATTACTTGGAGTTTCATTATCCTTAGGACTGATGCAATTCCCTTCTGATTATCCTATAGCGGAACTATCAAAAAGGATTAAACGATTGTTTGGTGTAACTACTATCCATTGTGCATGAACTGAAAAAAACAATCTGTGTGTCTGTGAATTGACTTCAAGTCCTTACAGGTAGATGGATGTAGGTTTGCACAAAATGGAGAAAAACTTGGTTGCCTAAATGGTTATTCTAATAGTAGCTTTATGTGTGTTTGTGGAGAAGATCTCACTTACCCATCTCTTCCAAATGAAATGTGATTTCACTTTATTGCTCGCATATGGTACTACTATTTGGTATTCTTTTTTTTAAAATAATTTTCACTATGGAAATTGAAATTAGAATTTGTTGGCAGGATAAATTTGTTGCTGTTGTATTGCCCTCAGCTAAAACCACACTAATGTTCTGATCATTTTCTGTCAGTTAGTACACTTTTAATGAAGAGTATTGATGAAATAATGTATTGAAAATGTTTGTCTTGTTGTCTTTTCTAAATGAGGGGAGTGGTGGATGAAATGGTGGATGAAGGCCAAAAACTTGTTGTCACGATGAAACTAGATAAAAATTCCTCATTATTTTCCCAAGACTCACTCAGCATGATTATGAAACAATACTCTGTACTACTAAGAGTCAGCCAAATTATCATGGATCTTCCCATTGTTACTATCCATTTTATCTTATGTAACACAACCAGTCTAATCCTATGCCCCTAGCTTCTTGACAGACAAGAGCGGCGATTAACTCTAGTCTTTCAGCTCTAGGAACGAATCATTCTCTTGTCTTTGACTCTAGGGAGTGACCTCACTGTCAGGAGCGAGCTCGTTTACAGTGTTACACAGGCAGAGAATGTTTAGAATGGTTTACGTATTTTTACTTCTCTTGCAAAACTATCGGAAATATCAGTTATTTAAGGCGGAAGACTTTAAAAAAATTATTTTAATAAAGTTTTTATAATGTATTTTTTAAAATATAATTATAGAGCAGCATTTATTTAAGTTATGAAAGTTACTGACCCGACTGGATTGATCCTTTTATTTAATAAAAAAGCTGAATTAACTTAAAAAGCTTATACTGTTTATGATCATCTGTGTTATACAAACAGGAATCTGGTACCATTCCTCTTAATGGCACCGGCCGTAGTCTTCCCTTGCATAAAACCCACTCATCAGCATGTACGAAAACAGAAGGATCCGCACAAAGGAACCCACAGCTGGCTCCAGCCTGTTTGCACCAACACAAGCCATTCTTTTCAGAAACTTTCCACCTGTGGCAACACCCACCCAAATTCTAAACACTTCTCTTGATGGATGAGAAAACAATCTGCTTTCTGTGATGAAATCCTATAAAAGGGACTATCACATGACATTAAAGATGCATGAGTGTAAACTAGGTCACAGTCAACTCCCCATTTGCTAAAACCGAATCATATCCTAGGAATTTAACACTCTGCATTGTTCCATTGCCAGGGTCGGTATTTTGAGACTTGCCATTCTGACACAGCTTTTTGCTGAGATTGTTGTTTAACACCACCTCATATAATCTGACATAGCCAGATATTTTCATAGTGTTATTGGCTCTCATTGTGGACATTGTGATATCAAACGTTACTCATGAAAACGGTCCTCTGTATAGTTGTATTTTACTAGCGAACACCTAACAATCATTTTTATAGATGTGTGTATTTACTGAAAGTGTGTGTTACGATCACATTTCGGTTGAAAAAAAACATTACAGTTTCATCAATGTCGTCTATCTCTGGATTTGAGTGGATTCCATACTTGACCTCAGTCTGGTCCTTTAAAATATAAAATTATTTTTGATCAATTTTAAAAATTCAAAATGGATCAAAAAGATCAACCCTCAGTAATCACTTCATGATTTTATTAATTGTATCTCTGAGGCTAAGATGATTAGTGAGTACTGCCATATTTGCTCAACAAGTGGATTAACTGGCAGTCGTGTCCAGCTCAAATTATTCCTCATACCAGTTAATAGAATTTGTGCATCCAAAAATCATGGCTTGGTTATGTCAGTCAAAGGTTATGGCAGTGTGTTGAATGCTCTTGCTATAAAGCAAAATCATATTTTTAGAAGAATAACATCTATATGTAATTTCATTTCGGAGTAATGATAAACAATTTACGTAATACTTAACTAAAAGATCGTTTTAAAATTAGGAATTAATTTTAATTAATTAAAGTTTTTGAGGTTTTATGAGCATTACAAACTTGCATCTACTTCGTTATACAGTGTTTTTATACATGCATTTAAAAACAGTTGCCTGTTTTTCCTATTTTATTTTTACTCTTTAATTGTTGTTCTGTGTTGCAGTGCCATTTTAGCTAATGGGAGTATATAGATTGCTTTCCATTTAAATGTTTTCCCTTCAGCTGGGGAGTTCATCTGACACACTTGTTGGCTATTGTTATAAAAGCCCCCCATAGCCAATCCACTCTCACTGGAACAATAACTATTTATTATGTATGGCCTGACCACTGTATTATTTGGTATTACTCCAGGGGCACCACTAAGAATTTTGGGCCTAATGAAGAGATTGCAGTTTGCCCCACCTAACCCCTCCCCCACCATTGGGGCCCTGGGTAGTCAGTACCACTTTCCCCCCCACTTCGATGCCCCTGATTACTCCAACTAATTGCAGTTTACATAAATGTATTAAATAACTTTTTTTTCTGGTCTTTGATTTGGTTCCTGACCTTATTTGTAATTTAATCTAAATTCAGTGTGACCGAGTCAAGCAGCAAATGCTTAACCAGCAATACTGAAAAATTGTGTGCTGTGCGTCCCGAATTTAGCCAAATTTTAACATTACCAAATGCCTGTTGAGCTATAAATCATCATTCAACAGTCTCGCCTTGCGCACTGCATGCACATTAAAAAGTGCCCATGAGCCAGACTTAGAGGTTGGAGTCAGTGCGGATCATGGAATTAACCTCCGGTTCAAAGAGGATTTGATGACGTTCGGATTTGCCGTAATTACGGGCTGTGGCTACCTGAAACGTACCCTGCCACTGATGGCCTTCTCAGTCGAGGTCCGTTTTGTTACAGGAGTTTTATTGATGATCTGACTTGTTTTTAATATATGCTTTACTTTACTTTTTGTGATAGTTCCCTCCCTGCAAGCTGTTAACTGTAAGCTTCTACAGACCAAACTGTACAAAATTGTATGTGACAAGGGCATTCTGACATTCTGCATGATTACCCCAGCTTAGGCGGGAAGCCTCTTACTCCCACCAACTGTGTAATGTAGTAAAAGTTACAGATAAAAGCTCACCAAGCCAAAGTTCGCAAAGCAAAGCAAGCAATAATTAAAGAGAAGCAGGGGAGATCCTGTTCTGGACATATTTTATTTAATTTGTTTAAAAATCTATTTGAGATGCACCCAGACAGTGAAAATACGTCAAATAGGTTTGAATTTTGTTTTTGCTAAGGTCGTTTGTTAATGCTACCTGATTTTCAAATTGTCAGATTTCTCCATTAGGTTATTTATTCACTGACAAGGTGCTGTGTCATCACAAGAGCCACGTTGGCACCCACTGTAAACATCGTTTTGCTAAATTCTCTAAGGTAAACTGGTGAGCGTCAATTGGCACTTAACTTACTGCAATCTCAATGACGTCTGGTTTACAAGGATGGTGAATAAACGTCACCAGTCTCCTGGCTGCCACATTTACAACTTGTTCAAAGAATACCAAGGGCAATCCATAACAGCTAAAAAGGTGTCATTGGATAGGGTTAACAAAGGTCATTTTTATTGATTTCAATTTACTGACAGTCAAAGATTAAGGGTAGAACAGCAGAACTAAGGTAGAGTTGCTGTAATCCATCTTTACAACTAAAGCAGCTCAGGTTATCTTCAGGTTGTCTTCTAAATGTAATTATCGTTTCAGGTTAACAGTTTTATTTTATCCTTTGTAAAATTAGCTTTTTAAAAAACTAATTATAAAGAAAATATATGGGGCCGCCCCGGAATTAGGAATATATTAACATATATTAAACCAGTTTCCTTTTTGTCTTTTCTTTAGGGTAGGTGATAATGGCTGTTTGCTTAACTACCAACAGAATTGGGTACTAAACAATTACTTTTTTTTATCTCATGGCGATAAACTAAAACATTCGATAAACAGCATATCTACTTTTAAGCCAGCTCGTATATAATTTTCCCAAATATTTCAAAGTTTTGAATCCAAACACATTATTGCTTTGAATGTGCATCAATTAAAGCCTGAGATGAAAGACGCTTAAAGCAATTGCGCTGTTCTGCCTTTTAATCAGTGTCTACATCAAGGTTTTACTTTTTTGTCCGTAGGGCAGATACATGCTAAAGCCATTAACAGTCAGAAACAGAGGCATGCGGCGATACTCGAAATAGACCTTTTATGGTAATTTTGTATAGATCTTTCTTTTGAACTAGGAACCAAATATGATAAATACAACCCAGTATGGAACATATTGGTAATTATATCTTCTTTTAAACCTACCCGGAAATTAACAGTGTTCCCACTGTACTTTGTCTACTGCCATCTTCTAAATGGCTTTTGAGAACAATGATAATTTATCGCATTCTCTTTTTCTGCTGTCGCACAGGAGATGGCACCCCAAAGGAAAGCAGTCCTTTCATCAATAACACAGACAATGACAAAGGGACTCTCTATGATGGGAAGAACATGGCGCTCTTTGAGGTATGTTACGAGACGTAGCCAGTTTAGCGTTGCAGTGATTTGTGTGCGTATTGTCCTCATTATGTACCTTGCCTTTACTTGATATGTCTGCTGCTGTACACTGGCTCCTGTGTCCTGTCCCAAAGCACACCGACATTGTTAAAACATTGTTTGGAAGTGATAATGACTCTCTTAAGTATACACGGATCAGATGGGTTGTGAAACCATAGTAATCTTAAACGAGGATTCAGTTTACTTAGAGGGTGTAGATAGCTTGCCACTTTAAATGGAGGGGTGGAGAAAACTATTTTAAAACCAATTTTCTTGTACCTTTTATAATGACTAATGATGTCAGATTATAACCCACAATCAAGCTATGCAGCTGGTCAATCGGAATGTGCCGGGCCTTTTGGCTTTGCTCTCTCTCGTTTCCAAATAAATTATATTACATTTTCCCAATGCAAAAATGAAGTAAATTACAGAGTATGAAATGTATTTCTACTTCACTTCATGAATTTGACTGTGGGCCACGACTAAACGATCGTTCATATTTCTGCTGACTCCGCTGTATCTTTTTTGGACTATATATATTTTCCAAAACGTTGTCCTTGAAGACATACCACACAAGTCCAATTAGGAAACTTGTAAAGAGAAAGCGAGTGATCCGACATGAAGAAAGCTGTATGAGCGACAGAGGGTGTTAATGTTATGTCGGAATTTGTGCCTTTGCAGGAGGAAATGGACAGTAACCCCATGGTGTCCTCACTGCTCAGCAAACTGGCCAACTACACTAACCTCACCCAGGGGGTCATTGAACACGAGGAGGCAGATGATGATGAAGGGGCGAAAAAGAAGGCCATCAAGGTAGGCGTATAATGTTTCTCCCGATTTCCCTTATTCAGAACCACCCGCTGTTTTCATAAGCTCCCAGCTGAACCTTATTCGGACCGTATGTATGTTGTATTATAAAGTTGCTCATGATTCCAAAAGCCAACTCCAGAAAAAGGCAGAAGCACAATGAAACCTTGTTCGTTGTTTTGTTATTTTTCTGAACATGACAAACATTTGTTTGCGATTTGTCCATTGAATTACATGCACCAATTTACTGTGTAAAAGCTTCTACCACTGAAGTGCTTAGCCTTCAGTTGCCTACAGAATAGACTTTGTGTAGACAATAATTTTCATGGAATATTACAATTATTGCAGCTCTGAGAGCAATCCAGCAAACATAAATTTTTTTCACACAGACTATGGTTGCAGTTTACACTTACACTGTTTGGGGAAGTCATTGCCACCTTTTATCCAGAAAGCTCTACATTTGCCCTTCTTTGATACATATGAAATATGTTTTCTGTAACAGTGGACTGACACGACGCTGTCATTTCTGGTTGCCTCTTCTCACTGACTGCTGGTCTGCAGGGATAGTGATTTTAGTTCTCTTTTTCCTAATCATTCCTTAGAATGAAAGACCGTACTGGGTATGGTTGACATGTGGTTTTAAGCTCCTTAGACATTTGCACATTTTGTCTTGTTATAACAAATTAAATAGGATTTTATTGGGATTTTTACCATTTGTTTTACACAGAAAAAGCAATTTTCAAGTATTTCCACAGATTCTTAATCGGCTTGAAGTCTGGGCTCGACTGGGCCATTCTAAGACTTTCAGGTTCTTGGTTTTAAACCACTCCAGTGTAGCTTTGGATGTGTATTTAAGGTCATTATCCTGCTTGAAGGTGAACCTCTCAGGCCTGAAACAGGTTTTCCTCTAGAAATAATTCTACCACCACCATGCTTCACCTTGGGGATGGTGTTCTCAGAGTGAAGAGCAGTGTTGTTTCCATTTTGGTCTCATCAGACCAGAGAACCTTTTCCAACATGTTTGCTGTGTCTCCTACATGCCTTTTGACAAACTCCAAACGTGGTTTTCTATGGGTTTCTTTCAGCAACGGCTTCCTTCTCAAAACGCGTCATGAAGCCCAGCTTAGTTGAGCACCCGGGTTATAGTTATGGACAGTTTCTCCCATCTCAGCTGTGGATCTCTGAATAATGCCATCCTTATCCAGTCACTGAGCTTTGGTGGATGACCTTCTCTAAGCCAAATTGTGCCATTTAAAAAAAAGAATTGGATTTTACGTTTTAAAGTTTGGGATATTTTGATACAACCTAACTCTGATACTGCTTCTCCAGAACTTTATCCCAAACTTCATAGCAACGGGGGTGAATACTTATGTAACCAACAAATGTCTGTTTTTTTTCATTAAATTTTGTGTCACAATAAATAAATATTTTGTACCTTTAAAGTGTTAGATATGTTGTGATAAACAAATGTTAAAAATCCCAATAAAAATCGAATTGAATTCCAAGTTGTAACACTACAAAAAGTGAAAAATGAAAAAGTGGGTGAATAATTATGTAAGGTACAGTAAATGGATTGGCCGCGTTGTAGCATTCTGTCCTTCTCCATTAGTTTGGTTATTTATTTAAACAGTGTTCCTCCAAATAGCTATTAACCTTTTTAAAACTTTTTATTTGTGTGGTGTGTTAATAACATTGCGCCGAGCAGAAGCCTGTAAATCACGTAATGCTCCCCATGACCTCACTGTGAAATACATGGGGTTCCCCTGTTTCAGAGTCCTCAGATGGGCACCTTCATTGGCGTCTACCTGCCCTGCATGCAAAACATCCTAGGCGTCATCCTCTTCCTGCGTCTCACCTGGATTGTTGGCACAGCGGGCATCATGGAGACCTTTGCAATCGTCTTCATGTGCTGTTCATGTGTGAGTACTGGCCCGTACTCCTGCCTTTTTTCTTTTGTGTATATAGCTGTCTGATCTTTCTTTAATTTTTTTTCTAGTTAACATCTTTGCATAATATATGAGTTCTTGCAGTTCACCTGTTTTATTCTACCTAATTTACCCGGCACCTCTTTAGTGGCTAGTCTGTTGTGTGTTGGCATGTCTGCATGAACAGCGAAGTTTTTTTTAAATGTCATTTTTACATCCCTGTCACTGACAGATTTTAACTTTAGACGGGTCTCACACATTTCATTATAGCCTTCGGATGGATCTCTTTAATCTTTCGAGCTCAAGTGTCTTTGAAACAAGGAGTTATATATATATCACAACAAAACACAGTGGAGGCTAAGCCCATAGTGTAGTGAAATTACACCTTGTTTGTAAAGTGAATAATGAAGATGAGACATACATTGTGTTAGTTTTGAGCTCTGAGTATTAGGTTTGGGGTGAGTATGACATTTTTTTCTCAATCACCTTCTGTACCATTTTGTTACTTCATTACAATGTTTTTTTATTATTAAATGTATTTTATTATTAACAAATTGTATTTATTGATTTGATTAATTTGGATGCTGTTTAAGAATTAAAATGGGATTTTTATTAATGTTGCATATAACCAGTACAAGATTAAGTATGACGGTCCTATTTTAGTCCTGGAAGAAAGGTGTGCCTGATCATTGCATTGGTCTCAACAAATAATCTCCCCTGTGACCATTATAAGCCGGAAAACACGTCTAATCAGCCGCCTTCATAAATTCATTAAGCTCTTATTAGTCATCAAATTCGGTCCAGTGTTTCATTATCCTTTCTACAGAAAATACAGGAAACCTAGGAGGGTTTTTGTTATTAATTGCGTGTCAGCTCGAGGTCATGGACATTTCATCTAAGCACAGGCTTGGCAAATTATTGTTGTTGTCAATCAGGACTGTTTAATGTACCATGGCAATGACGCTTCATTTGTTGGAAGGAGCCAGTCACTCTTCAACGCCTCCCCTCCAAACAATAGCTAATTCTCTTTCTTGTTTAATTACCGGTTGCTACGTCTGTTTTTGAATTGCCATGGTGAGATACAGGCCTGTGTGTGATTTAATGTGTGCACCTTTAATTTGGCAGAACAGTTAACTGAACTGCAAAAAAAGACGTTTATGAATGGAATATCTTTTATTTCTTCACAGACAATGTTGACAGCAATATCGATGAGTGCCATTGCAACCAACGGTGTGGTGCCAGGTATGTTTCTGTGTCTCCTTTTTTGACATTAGGGTTTTCATTTATCACTATTTACTTTTGATTACATAATGTCTTCTTATCAAGATGTTGAGCTTAATGAATTATTGATTCAGAATGTCACTTCAGTCATTAACATTTTATTCCACACCGGGTGGAACCTCTATTGTTTGCTTAACAATTCCCCTACTACAGGATATTATATATGCACTACCATTCAAAAGTTTGTGGTCACAAGAAATGTCCTTGTTTCCGAAGGAAAAGATCATTTTTTGTCCATTAAAATAACATACAATTGATCAGAAATACAGTATAGAAATTGTTAATGTTGTAAATGACTATTGTAGCTGGAAACGGCTGATTTTTTATGGAATATCTACATAGTACAGAGGCCTATTATCAGCAACCATCAGTCCTGTGTGCCAATGGCACGTTGTGTTTGCTAATCCAAGTTTATCATTTTAAAAGGCTAACTGATCGTTAAAAAAATAAAATAACTTTTTTTGTATTCAACGTAGTCAAGAACAAACAACTGTTAATAAAACTGGACTGTATTCTCAATTTAAAAAATAATTATAGTAAACTAGGAGGTGGTTGAACCCCTATCAGTGGAAAAACTCACAATCTCTATTCATGTTCCCAGCTGGCGGCTCGTATTATATGATATCTAGGTCGCTAGGTCCAGAGTTTGGCGGGGCTGTGGGTTTGTGCTTTTACCTCGGCACTACCTTTGCCGGATCCATGTACATCCTCGGTACCATCGAAATTCTTTTGGTGAGCCTGACCTTTTCTTTATTTGCAGGCGGTTCTTCACACTGTGTATGTCTATGTGTAAAACCCAAGCATAACAAGCTGCATATGTTTTACCTTCTGTGCTCTGCGTATTAATGTTTCTATACAAATAAGGTATGCTGTTCACCCCTGAAAAATACTCATGTGTTGCATTGTGCTATTTTCATTTGTCTGAATTCTAGCACTAAATTACTAATTAGCTCCACATTTAATCGATAGGACCAGAAGGCTACAGTTCCCTAAAAGATGCTCATCCTCTCTCTATCTACCTTGCCCCAGACCTATATTGTGCCAAGTGCGGCCATCTTTAAGGCGGAGGACAAGGAATACCAAGCAGAGGCCCTGCTCAACAACATGAGGGTGTATGGGACCTGTTGCCTGGCCCTCATGTCCCTAGTGGTCTTTGTCGGGGTCAAATACGTCAACAAGCTGGCACTGGTCTTCCTGGCCTGCGTGGTGCTCTCCATCCTGGCCATCTACGCTGGGGTAATCAAGACCGCATTTGAGCCCCCAGACTTCCCGTAAGTTATCGCATACAGGCCAGAAAATTCCCCATATCAAGTGATTGACACCTGCGCTCATACTTGCATACAGTGGAACAAAGCTGAAGGGCTCTTCCTGATTTTAATGCTTATATTTCTTCTGAAACTAGATCCACCATTCATCCTTTCTGTTAGCTCCTCAGAAAGAGCTCACAATTTAGGTTCAAATAATAAAATGAGGGTCATTTAAATTACGGTTTGGTGAATGGATTTGTTCAGTTAATACATGATGATTTAAAGGCATTTCGAGTGTACCTTTAGTCAGAGATCAGCTGCATTCTCTTGAGCATTGTGAGAAATGTATGTTACACCAGCCTTTACTCACAAATCACTATGTTAAAGACTGGAAAGACCATTCAGTCAATTCATAAAAGTGAGTGAGCCCTATGAATGCTGAATAAAAAGATCTTGGATTAAAAAACATAAAAGCACCAGAAAGGAAAGAACAGTGTCTGCCCTGGTGAAATTCTGATTTAAATGCTGCATTGGTGTTGGTTTTGTTCTGCAGGATCTGCTTGCTGGGAAACCGCACTTTACAGAACCACAACTTTGACAAGTGCCTCAAAACCGAGGAGGTCGACAACGTGACAGTCACAACCAAACTCTGGGGACTGTTCTGCAACAGCTCTGAGCTCAACGCCACCTGCAATGAGTACTTTGTCCTCAACAACGTGACTGAGATCCAAGGCATTCCCGGTTTACTGAGCGGGGTCATCTCTGGTAAGAGAGCCTGCAGGTCAGAGCAGTACAGCAGGTCATCTGGATTGAGTTGCATGAGTGTTTAAAAAAATAGGACTGTGCTTCTTGTATTTTAAGGAGGTTATCAAGTCAAGCAATGTATTATTGCTTTAGAAGCAGCCTCGATCTTTACTTGGCACATCGGCGGGGAAATTTAGGTGCCCCAACGATTATGCTCATCATATTACTGGAATCAGAGTTGTTGTCCCAAGACAGTGCTCTTTATGATATATATCATTCATTAATGCTCCTTTTTTAAATTTGTTTATTTGTTTTGTTTCGGCCCTCCATAGTATGCACTTATTATATTTGTTTCAAATCATTGAGGTTAGATCCTGACTGCAAAAGTGAGAACAGGATCAGGGGTCATTTCATGTGTTGCCTTTATTTATCTATGTATGCTGGATCATGAGTAAAGAACATAGACCTGTTCTTTTTTGTGTGTGTGTGTGGCTATTGCAGAAAGATTAACTTGAGAATCTTCTCCTCTGCACTGCAGATAACCTGTGGAGCGACTATGGGCCAATCGGCATGCTGGTGGAGAAGAAGAGGAACCCCTCTTTTCCAGCTACGGACAATTCCAACGACATCTACATGCCCTACGTATCTAATGACATAACCACGTTTTTCACCCTGCTGGTGGGAATCTACTTTCCCTCTGTGACCGGTAAGAATGCGTTTGTGTGGGTGCCCCCCCACCCCCCACCCCAGCTAGTTAGTCCGCTATTCTTGAGGGGCAGGGCGAAAGAAATGTTTGGGATGTTTTACCCATAAATATTTACCTACAAACAAAAATGCAGCATTGTACTGATTGTTGTAAACAAATGCTGCATGGTACTATTAGGGTTTTTGGCTGCTACATGTTCTTAAAGGCAAATACAAATGTTGAGTCTTTTTTTGTCTATTTATTCTTAAATGGTACATTTTTTCAGTTCTATTTATTTTAAGTACCGAATTACATTATTTGAATGTTATTTGACTGTTAACTGACTGGCTATCAATTATCTCTCTCAAAACGTACATTCTGAAAAACCAGTGTGTTTTGTTCTAGGAATCATGGCAGGTTCAAACAGGTCCGGAGACCTGAGAGACGCCCAGAGGTCCATTCCTATCGGAACCATCCTGGCCATAGCAACCACCTCCTTCATCTGTATCCTTTACTGACAATGCACTAGCCCAATGTGCATTACTGGAATTGTTAGTATTCATGTTTTAACAGTATAGTAAAAAAATTATTTATTTTGAGATATTTCATATTTCAAAGTCATTTGTCACGGATGAAGGATGGTTATCAGAATTTGTTTTTAGCGCTTGAAAAAAACTGTAAATTATAGATTTTAAGAGCATAGAGAGACGTGTTTCGCACAATTTCTGCCTTGGGATTATCCTTTATTCAGTTGCCTTAAACAGACATTTCGTGTGTAGTGCTCTTTGGTGCCTGCATTGAAGGTGTGGTGTTGAGAGACAAGTAAGTACTGTTTTCAACACTCCTGGTGGGGAAGCATCTGTAACTGACGTAATGCAAATAATAATAATAAATAAATAAATATTGTGAGCCCAAGATAAATTAACGATGTCTTGGTGGGAAAACAAAACATTATTGGTCAGCATTAGGTATCGTGACGTGGTTTTACTTTCCATCCTGTTGAAGAAAACTTTGATTGATTAAGATTGCCTTTTAGTTAGGATTAGTATTTTTTCCAGGACATCTTTCAATTATCTATCCTGAATATAATTTAATTGTATTATTGGCTACGCTTATGTCCATTATGCCACCTGCTAGCTCAGCAATAAGGTGCAAAAGTTGTTAAATGCTGTTAAGAGAATGCCTGTTAAGTGTTGTAAGAACGTTGCGCGAGAGCAGGGTGTTTGCTTTGTCTGATAAATGGTGACTAGGATGATTATGACTTAATCTTAATAAAAGCGTGCTCAACCCTTTTAATGTTTGACATGTGTGCGTGTTTTTGTTTGGCAGGTTTGGAGATTCTGTGAAAGGGAACCTGGTGATTGGTACTCTCTCCTGGCCCTCTCCCTGGGTAATCGTCATTGGCTCCTTCTTCTCCTGTTGCGGGGCAGGGCTTCAGAGCCTCACTGGTGCCCCCCGGCTGCTACAAGCCATCGCCCGTGATGGCATTGTACCCTTCCTGCAGGTACGACCTCCCCGCCACCCAACCTAACCCACAGGCCGTGCGAAGAATAGGTCTTTAATGTCGGATCACTCGGCTCCGCAGGTTTTTGGTCACGGCAAAGCCAACGGCGAGCCCACCTGGGCCTTGTTGCTAACCGCTGGTATCTGTGAGATCGGTATCTTGATTGCCTCCCTAGACGCCGTGGCCCCAATCCTCTCCATGTGAGTAGACAGCCGTCTCTCTAAATCTCTACATCTCTCTCTGTGCAATCTCTCTCTCTCTCCTTCCCTGAAGCGATTTTGTTTTAAATGAATTCCAGCTCCGGATAATGTGTCAGAAAACGTCTCTGTTGTGATAGACTGTGTTTTAATGCCCAGGTTCTTCTTGATGTGCTACCTGTTCGTCAACCTGGCTTGTGCGGTCCAGACACTACTGCGCACTCCGAACTGGAGGCCCCGGTTCAAGTTTTACCATTGGTGAGCCGTTTCACATTGCGCCTACTCATAGAATGGCCAGCCTGTCACTTATCCATATAGAAACATCTGTCATTATACCTACCGATGCCCCTAGTCAGGTTGCTATCTGCACACGCTCTCCGCACACGCTCTGAAAAGGTAATTGGTGTAGAACCAGCCCCGTGTTTCTGGCAGCACCTGAGGTCATGGTGTGAGAGCTACCGCTGGTGCCCTTGGTGGCCTCGGTGCGCTCCCCCTGCTGGTCATTACCAGCTGTGGTTTTCCACAGAGGCCAGGCTACTCATCCCTACCTGCAGCGTGTTCAATTCCGTGATTCGGCAGAGATCTGCGCAAAACGTTCTGAGGACCGTGGGAGTGAGGTTACCAGCTGGGAATTTATGAGGAGAACTTGAGGGGGGTTTAGGTAGGATCTGATGACTGTGGGAATCTGGCCTCCATCTTTCGCTTCACTCCCACAGGGCCCTGTCATTCCTCGGGATGAGCCTCTGTCTCTCCCTGATGTTCATCTCCTCCTGGTACTACGCTCTGGTGGCCATGCTGATAGCCGGATGCATCTACAAATACATAGAGTACAGAGGGTGAATATAGCGAAGCGTTTCTGACACACTTCCCCCACCACCGAAGAGCCAGCATGGATTGGAAATGAATGGAAAATAAAAGAAAACATTCCTGCAAAAAAGAAAAGGGATATTTATTGATTAAATGAATTGATTAAATCTCAATGGGAATTACCTAGTAAAATCAATTTGAATGAATGAATGAATGTACTGTTCAGGCAGACCGTAGTACCTGTTAATAAGAGGCAGCGTTGAACCCTCATCCACATCCTTGTTTCACCTCCTCAAAAAGTGCTGTTCTCTTTGGCTCCAGAGCAGAGAAGGAGTGGGGTGATGGAATCCGGGGCCTGTCCCTTAACGCTGCTCGCTATGCCCTCATCCGCCTAGAGGAGGCACCACCGCATACCAAGAACTGGAGGTGAGGCGATAGACGACATTTAGGCATGAAGGTATTGCCTGTAGTAACCAAATATGCCAGTACAGCATGTGAACCAGTGCTTGTGTCACAATCAGTGAACCAGTGCTTCTGTCACAATCAGTGAACCAGTACTGTGTTTCACAGTCAGTGAACCAGTGCTCATGTCACAATTAGTAAAGTAGTGCTTTGTTTCACAATTAGTAAAACAGTGTTGTGTGTCACAGTCAGTGAACTTTAATGATAGCCACACATGAAAGTAATGTCACAATCGAATCTGTGAGTTCTGCCGGTGACAGTCACATTTGGTTATACAGCATGTTACAATGAAATACACGAGTACTGTTAGTGACTGCCACAAATGGAAGTGCTGCATGTGTCACACACATGCACCTATCATAGCAAAAGGAGCAAACATAACTTATAAGATTGAACTAAAATTAAATTAAGTTCAGTAAAATTTTTGTTTCTCAATCTGATAATCTGCATACAGATTTTACGGAGCCCCAAAGTGAAATCTAAATTACAATAGCTAAATCCTAATGCAATTGATGACCACACAAACCTTTCTATTTGGAGACTTTTGCCAGTGGATTGAGGTCAGAGCCGCTCCAATTTACCGCTCCAATCCTGAGATAGGCCCCTCCTATTGACATCCATATTTCTGTGCCATCTGGGGCCCTTGACAGCAAATCCTCTCCCTTCTCATCCACGTTCAATTCCCAAAGTGTTCTTAAGCCTCTTAGGAGGACAGTTTGAAAAAAAAAAATTCTGCCAGCCGGCTTGATGTGTCTCAGTGGGAGATTAGATTTTGTCGTTCGTGTGTGATATGCCTGCTTCATCGCTTAATTTTGAACCTGAAACAGAGTAACGCTCTTGGGGCGTCTTATTTTAATGTTTACATTCAAGTATAGCAAACATAGCTATATGAAACTCACGGTCCGCTGCTTGGTCCTTCACATTAAACAAGAGTATAACCTGCTGTTCTAATTCTGCACTAAAGTAAATATAATCTGGAAATATGACTTGGTGGCAGCACCAGCTATATTTAATTGGTGCTTCACCTTTCCAGGCCCGCTGAGGCTTTCCCTTCCCATGACTGTGTGAGCTTTGACCTGCCTGGATGTGTGTGTCCTCCCGCTTCACAGGCCGCAGCTGCTGGTGCTCCTCAACCTGGACTCCGAGCTGGGGGTCAAGCACCCACGCCTGCTATCTTTCACCACCCAGCTGAAGGCTGGCAAGGGCCTGACCATTGTGGGCTCCGTGCTGGAGGGCACCTACTTAACCAAGGAGTCGGAGGCCAAGAGAGTCGAGCAGGTAAATCAATCAATTAATTTTTATATAGCGCTTTTCACATGTTTCCATGTCTCAAAGACGCTTTACATAGAGAGAAATAAAATATGTCCCAGGCCTGACCCCCAAAAGCATGCCAGTGGCAAAAGACGGAGGACGCAGCATTCCTGTAGACCCTGATATCAAGGCCTGAGTAATCCAGTAATCTCGTTGTTAACCACAATTTGGCTTTCACTGAACTACTCACTTTGAACTAAGGTGATTAGTTTGGTGGTTCCTGCTGAAAAATGCAGCCTGCCACTGGTGCAGAGTGCACGAGGGACCGATATCTCATAACTGAGCTGAGAGTGCCACCTTCTGGCAGTCTAGAGTAATGTGCCAACTTCTGTGGAAGGCAGCTGAGTGAAGATATTTCAAATGTAATGGTTAAATTGAATGTTATGCTGATATTTCACATGAGAAAAATTATCATAATCATAACATTTTTTCTTTGTGTTTTGTTTATTTTAAATATTTTTTTTAAATCTCAGGAATGGTTCTCAAATTTTTAAATACATATTTTTAAACAAGCTTAATATATGTGCAATATTAAGTTAGTCAAAAAGTCTTAAAAAGACTAAAATGATTAAAAAGAAGTACAGAACAGAACTAAATGGAAGCAAATACTCAGATTAATTATTGTCTTCAGCCAGTGGAGACACTGACTCATATGAGATCACTAAACTAATGGCGTTAGTTTAGCCCCTGAGGCTCAGTTTACGTAATAGGTCAAATTAATTCAGATCTTGAGTTTAGTGTATCAGGTTTTCTTGATTCACAGAAAGTCTTGTTATGCATGCGGTGTGGGAGGACCTCTCCAGGAGTAGAGTTCAAGATCAGACTTTTGCAGTTACAGCTGAATTTTAACATTTTACACAATAGGATGAAACTAACCCCAACTCGTATTTCTCTCCGCCCGCTTTCTGGTGTAGAACGTCAAGTCCGCCATGACTGCGGAAAAAACCAAGGGCTTCTGCCACGCTGTGGTGTCATCCAACCCGCGTGACGGCTTCTCACACCTGATTCAGTCTGCGGGGCTGGGGGGCATGAAGCATAACACAGTGCTGATGGCGTGGCCCGGGAGCTGGAAGCAGGCGGAAGACCCCATCTCCTGGAGGAACTTCATCGGTGAGGGGTGGGCCAGACTGGCCAACAAGCAGAGGGGAAACGCTGTCCTTACTGATATCTGTTTATTCCTTCCTATTTCCCATGCTCCTTTTTAATAATTTTCAAGAGTGTTTTATGCTAAACGCTGCTACTGCTTCTGCAACACAAAAGGTTGTTTATGTTCACACATACAATATAATTATTAGACTTATGTGCTTTATTATTGAATTGACATGCTGAGTCACGTAACGGTTATGGTATTTTCCCAGTTACCGGCTCATTGACTGTGGACTATAGTAGGTACTTAATCATTGTTGCTCCAATAGATATTAGGCTGTAAGTATGAATGAAATGTAAAATAAATTAAGAGAAGAACTTTGTCTCGTAGTTGAGTAAAAATAAAAGAATGTGTGTTTAATTTTAGTGTTACTGTTGGTATCTAGAACATTACAAAGGAGACGCCTGTGTTTCTCACAGAGACGGTGAGGGAGACCACAGCGGCCCATCAGGCCCTTCTGGTGGCCAAAAACGTCGACAGTTTCCCCTGCAACCAGGACCGGCTGGGCGAGGGCACCATCGACGTGTGGTGGATAGTGCATGACGGAGGCCTGCTGATGCTGCTGCCTTTCCTACTCCGACAGCACAAGGTTCATGGTTACCAGTGGCCGCTTTCGCACAGCCGGGAGGGGGAGGTTTCCAATTTCTTTGCTGGGTGCAGGCTCAGCTTCATTCTTCACAGGGACCGTGCCTATCGCAGGGCACTAGGGGAGATGGGGAACACCGAATGTGAAGTCGTACTGAGGAAAGCAGAACGTTCACTTCATTATTCCCCCTCCTCCAGGTGTGGAGGAAGTGCAAGATGCGCATCTTCACAGTAGCCCAGATGGACGACAACAGCATCCAGATGAAGAAAGACCTGCAGATGTTCCTCTACCACCTCCGGCTCGACGCCGAAGTGGAGGTTGTGGAAATGGTACACGGCTCCCCTGCTTTCTTTTTTTTCCTTTTCAAATCTTTTCTAAATACATAAGGAAACTGAGGAAGCTCAAATATGAATTCACCAAATGTACAATTTTGTATCTCAGGAAGCAAGAGCATTTATATTTTAATGGAACTGCTTAGAAAATGAGAAATACTGAATTGATAATCCACCCGTTTTCCTTCAGCTGTGACTGTGGCTTTTCAGTTTTCTGGGGCAGATCCCCCTTCGTAACCCACCCTCTCTCTGTGACAGCACGACAGCGACATCTCAGCCTTCACCTACGAGAAGACCTTGGTGATGGAGCAGCGCTCCCAGATGCTAAAGCAAATGCAGCTGTCCCGGACGGAGCGCGAGAGAGAGGTATAGCGTCAAGTATTTCCTAGGACTTAAATGTTTATTTGTGCTTCTTAAATGACTAATACAGATTGTCATTTAACTTTATTTATTAGTAAGCTTGTGTTTCCCAAATATATACACATTTTCATATACATTTTCTTTATTTTATATTCTCTTTATTATTATTATATATTTTCATATATACTGTACTTCATATTCATATTCTAATACATTTTTCTTAACTGTTCATAACTACATTACTTTCATAATAATTTTTTGAATGCGTTCATTGCAGATCACTGTCAGATGTTGAATATAAATTTGATCAAGTGCCCAGTCTAACTAAGCCCAGCAAGACACCGCATTCACAGTCACTCACTCAAAGCCAGGATGG
This sequence comes from Hiodon tergisus, assembly GCA_025775045.1. Taxonomy (NCBI): domain Eukaryota; kingdom Metazoa; phylum Chordata; class Actinopteri; order Hiodontiformes; family Hiodontidae; genus Hiodon; species Hiodon tergisus. The sequence continues at coordinate 696 of JAOVYW010040674.1, read as the reverse complement.
GAAAGCAGGATTTTTCTACCGCTGGATTGCTCTCACACTTGAATAAAAAAGCAAAGCAAGATATCTATTATCCACCCATACGGCAAAGTGGTTTTAAAAGTAAAACACATCATCAGTGAACCGGCCTTCATCGGGGCATTTGTGCCTTTGTTGCTTTGCTTTCTCTATCATTTTACTTTCATAAAGGCTTTATATACAAATCAAAGCCAGTAAGCAATGCACTTTCTGCAACAGAGTGCAAACGATCGCTTCCTTGTCCACTTCGTACCGTGAGGCATCTCCCGTAGGCGCTGCGATTTTTACATCAGCATAGAGGACTGTGGAGCTGAACGTAGTAACCCATGTTAAGGCCCTCCGCCCTGCCGCTTTTTGACGTGTGGCCTCTCCCCCCTGTCCTGGCTTCTGCCCCCTGGGGAACCCAGATCCAGAGCATCTCAGATGAGTCACGCGGCTCCATTAGGAGGAAGAGCCAACTGGGAGGGCAGGCCCCAGGCAACAGCCTGCAAAGTGTCCTGCCGGACGACACGCAAGAGGATGAGGTAGCCCTGAAGCTGCAGTGACGGCCCCGAGACCACCGTCTCTGTCCCCAAACCTACCACCCACCTCCCCTCCGCCTGAAGCTTGGAGACCCAGAGGCTATTCAGAGCCCCGAGGCCACCGTCTCTGTCCCCAAACCTACCACCCACCTCCCCTGCG
>JAOVYW010040664.1:0-26507 GCA_025775045.1 Hiodon tergisus | reverse complement strand
TCCATTGTGTGGTATATGCTAGGTTTACAGTAGATTCAATTGTCATCGTCGACGCAACCTCTTTACTGACTACCATATTGACAGTATTTCAAATTTGATTTCTGTAATCGTTACATAATTCGACTAACCACTTCGTGTGGTTGTTATTTCCTATAACGAAGAATGCCAAAAACACGTACCTATTTCCAAATCGTGCAACCAATGTATAAACTCAAACCAAAAACTAGGCCATTAATTCTGAACGTAAATCTGTCAGGTTTTTCTACAATATTACATCGTAGGGCACGTGATCATGAGGTCTTAAGACTCACACACACAGTTCATATAGGGAGCCTCGAATGTCTTAGGACAGGATTGAGCCCTCGCACTAAAAAATATAAAACATGTTGGTGTTTATAAATTAAACGTCATCAGTGTTTAGCGTATATTAACATACATAAACACATTTAAAAAAAAATAGAACAGTGTTTTCATTTAAGCACACGAGAGATTAAAATCTAAAACACGGTGTTTAGTAACAAAATACACTGCATAGAAAAAACTAAGCACTAAACAGTTAACCCAATGTCTAATTATTCATTGTAGGGTATATTTTTGTCATGACATTATATGTTTTGGTTTTATTCCAACCTGAATTATTTTTCTTCTGAATAAACATCGGTGTCTATAAAGTAATCTAGATTTACTTAATAACTAAATTAGGACTGAATGAGGCCTTCGAACAGTTTGGCACCTGCTGGAGAGCCAGCTTTTGTAAAGGCCTATACTTTATCTCACACATCTCATGTACCATCATTTATTTTATCTAAATGAAAAACACATCGTAAAAAAATTCAAAGCTCATTTGAAAACAAATCGTAATCGGATTTCTTTACATATATAGTTTAATCTTCGATTCTTTATTCAAACATATACGACTATACAAAACAAACAATGTTCGCATAAAAACACCTTAATAATTTGCCAACATCACTTACGTTACAAGCCGAAATAAGTAAAAATTAGATACGTTTTATAGATGCGTTAGTACGAATGTAGAGCACTCTGGCCACTTAAAATACAAAACCCGTCGAAATAAGTAGTATTCCACATTCGATGCAATTTCTATATAATTTCAAAAGATAATCTGTTGTAAAATAACCGATTTTAAAATCGTGTCCAATAAAATGCGCAGGCAAATGAAAAGACATTTTTAAATAAGGTCATAGGAGGAAGCTTGACCCAAGTCTAAGGTTTAAGCAAACCAAGAACCCTAAAACGCAATATTCCAGTACATCCACTATCACGTATACGCCCGTGATCTATCGTGAAAAAAGACAATAATAATAATAATAATAATAATAATAATAATAATAATAATAATAATAATAGCCGCTGATAACATTTGAAGGAATATCTTTGATTTCCTTCCACTAATTTCTTTCTACAAGGCAAATAAGGTATATCCTGGTACACGTCGATACATAGCCTACATTTTGCCGAGAAGTTGGATAGGGGACACGACTCACTGGGTTTTTTCTGTTATTCGTAATTGTGCATCCTGGATAAATGCGAGTAATTTATTCAAATAGAATTTTAATAATTGTTGACACGTAATTCCTATAATGGCATTATCGATCATACAGCTCAACCAGGAGAAAAAGATCAGAAATCATCGGTAGCTAGATACTTTAAAAAAGCATTCCGAACTTGTTTTTTTATATAAAGTAGGCCTATTTTAGATCCATTACTCATTTATTTTGAATTGCTTTTGGAACTATTCATATTTCCGGATGATACTTTTTTACTGACACTAGAATCTTGTCACTTGTAAATCTTGAATTACATTTTTTTCCGGCTCGGTTACATTTAAATGATACAACGCACAGATGTTATATGACAGTTATCAGTTTTCCTTACGGCAGCCCACCGTTAAAGAGGACGCCTGTGCGTTCCTCAGTTGTCACGTTATTGTTACGTATACCGAAACGTATAACGGTTGGCTGATCATTGTGATTTGTCAACTATGAATGCACCCTTCCTGTTGTAACTTTGTTATTTTGACTACATTGTGAAAGTTACTATTTGGTTGTTGAGATTTTCATGTGGATAACTGAAACGTTATATGGAATTACAACGTGATGATGGAATAGGCTGAAAATGAGAATGAAACCAAATACTTAACTATGGTCAAAACTAAGGTCAGTAATATAAGAAAATGGCAAAACAAGTGTTTGTGTGTTGGTGAACATTAGAAGTGTTGATTATTAAATGTGGCGAAATTGTTTAGGCCTGTTTGCAAAAATTTTACTCCTCAAAACACACATAGGGAAGGACGTCTCAAAACCTATCCAACACAATTAAATGTTTAGTTCAAACCGGGTAAGAACAAAAGATAATAGGTTATATGTTTGAAAGCTCTGTCAGCTATATATATATATATATATATATATACTATTTCCATTGCAATCCTTCATATTCACTATAAATGTGATCACTCTGCCCCCTGCTCATATTTCGGATGACTTTTTTCTCATTTAATTACACAGTGGTTAATATACTGCATTCAGATCAAATATGATGTGTGGTCTGATTCCAGACAGAAGTATAAAAAACAATACTTAGTTCAAAATAAACTCTTAAATAGTCCTTTGATTGCTGTACAGCTGTTTTAACATCATGTGTTGGTTTCAGACCAAAGCAATTAATGACAAAAAAGGAGTAGTCCTCATGACAAATTGTTATGAATTTCAGACTGTAGATGAGGTATTAAATGATAATAAAATACATTCAGTTTGACCAACATGTTTTAACTTGACTGTGACTGTGGACAATTCCATGAAACCAGACTTGCAGGAGTAACGTTTAAATGTCGAATTACGTATTAATTGTGTTTGTTTGTACATTTGGGGTTGTTGTGATTTACTAATGTCACTACCAATAAATTGTGAAGGAACTTTCTCTTGTGTTTCATCATTGCTTGCATTTTTTAAAGATTAGACAGATTCTTAACATTTCATTTATGTTTAATGGATGGGTAAAAGAAAACAGTGTAATTCACTCCAAAATTTTCCAGTGCAATTAAACAAGAAATATCTAAGGGAAGACTTAATTGGGCCTAGATTTCTTGAAAAGCCTGTATCGGATTTCCTCGAGTGGGAGCTGACACTGTCTGATGTTACTAGGATTACCAGTCATAACACGGTAGATAGAGACTGACTTTTGAATGGATTAAACAAGGGCAGTTAAAGTGCTTTAATCTGGCAATGATACAAGTCAAACCACGTAGTGCTAATGTTTTTTCAGATGACTTATAAGGTGTTTCAGTAATAAGAGCTTTATATTAACTGGTATTATATATATGTATATATATATATATATTGGCTGATGTTAAATTTAAAAAATAAAAGCCTCCAGCTTAAAAAATATATACCTTATATATAAACCTTTTCATATATATATATATTCTTTTAGCTGGATCCTTTTGTTTGTATTTCATGAATTTAACATGAGCCAAAAAAAAAAAAACATTACACCCTTGCTTCTTTTTATGTGCAGTTCCCAGCACTTGGAAAAACACAAGCCGAATCCAAGAAAAATGAGGTATTGAGTTAACCCCAAGTGGAGATAAATCTTTGCTCCCTACGACCATTTTCAAGGCTACGTTCTGGTTGGTTCTCTTCAAAACACAATGCTATGTGCTGGCTGTTTTGTGTTGTGCATCTTAAACCGGATGATATACAGCATATGAGGAGTTCTAAAGCATACAAGTCTACATTGGTACCTTGGGCCTCTAAATTAGCTCTAGCCTTTCCAGAGAATTGGCAACAAGAGTGACAGCGTTTGGGTGTATTCCTATTTCTAAAGATAGGAAAGGGCGTTGGCCTCCCTTTAGCCCTTTTAGAGAAGATGTAAAATGGCCTTCTCATACATCAAGGAAATCAGAATCAAAGTAGGACAAATAATGCATATTTTTACAGATGTAAACTTCCTTGTATATTATTATCACATTTAGCAGGGATGGTGCGTGGTTGGATGTTTGTTTTCTTTAGTCCCAGACTGTCTCCCAATGAAAGCAATATTCCTTTAAAACACCCCTTTCTGGTCACATTGAGCTGGATGTATTCTCCTCCACCACCAACGATGGTAAATAAATACAAAAAAAAGCTAGAGATCTTTCATATCTGCGTTTGCTCCGGAGTGCCGTAATGTTTTTCATCGTACCCATAAATACCAGGCCTTTCACCACGCACAGCAGTGTGGCAGTCGTCAACTGACTTCAATTAGCACATGTTTTTTTTTCCCCTTTACATACCACTCCAAAGGTCCAGAACTGTGAACCTACCACTTGCTGTCAGTTTCAGTCAGCGTCAACCTCATGGTGCCGCGGATCATCCTAGTCACATGGTGTGGCAGATGATCCGCTTGCTGGCAATTCTGCATGTCATATTCAGTCTGTGGGTATCGAGTCCCAGATGTTGCCCAAAAAACATCAGCCCACCACATCACACTAAAGAAAACAAATGAATGAAGAAACGAGAAAATACATTTCTTTGGAATATGTTTTTTTTTCCTCCTCCTAAACCTTAAACCGATATTTAGTAGCAATTTGGCTCTGCTCTGAAAGGAACTGAGTGTGGACGGAGTTATTCCAGAGCAGAATGCGAAAAAAAGCGAATTTTAACACCTGCATTTTTGAGAAGAGGCATTTTGAAAGTAGCTAATTACCAACAGGGGGAGCTGTGAACCCTTGGGAAGGGTTGATCCAAAAGGTCCGGCCACATGGGGTACTGAGGGCAAATTCAAGAATGAGGCAACCTAAGAGGGTGGCTGAGCTGACAGAACGCCAGGTGCCTGATGTTTCAGTAAACTCAAAAACGCCAGCCTTTGTAATACGTGCCTTTTTGATATATGTGCCTTTACTAATGATAATTTTACCATATAAAAAAGGCAATTGTAAAGAGGAAAGATGCAGAATTTAGCAGAGTATGTTTTTAGTTGAGTTAACTGTCCAATGGTAAGAAAAAAACGAAACATGTTTTAGAACAAACCTCTAAAATTCATCGTATACACACCACCTATACAGGGAATTGTCTCACACTTGTTCAGCATTTTTGGCAATCATGAAATATATACAGAAAAAATAATACAAAAACAGCTATGTGGACTTATGATTATATAACATTTAGTTTTTACAGAAATTTAAACATTTAATTTACTATACCATATAAAAAATAGTAAAAACATACTATAAAAAAAAGCCTTGTTTACCCTCGTCACAAACTGACGAATAACAATACCGCAAAATCAGGTTTTGTGCATTCTCATCTCATTGGAGAGCAGGGCCAGTGTGGCCACACCGGGGCAGACCAGTTTGTGTAAAGGGGCATCGGAAAGTTAACGCTGGCGAACACAACATTTTTTTTACTTTGACAGATATAGACATTCTGGCCATACGCAGGCAACGTGTACAACAGTCATAACTAAAATAGATACTGTCTTTTAAAAATGTTGTTTATGGCGCTACTGACCAATCAAAAGAAAAACAAAAACCTCTAAAACGACTGATAGTTTTTTTTTTTTTTTTTTTTTAGAAAATTATATGGTTTACAGATTACATGGATATTTCAAAACAGTGCAATTTTGTATAGCCAAAAGAATTCATAGCTTTGTATTCAATCATAGACACACACACATAGTAAAACATAATAATATATATTTGGATATATTTAGGACATGTTATTTATGTATAGGTTATTTATATAAGGTCTTCAATATTTATTTAAATTAAACCATGTATAGAATAAACAGACTCTCCTACTTACACCATTTTTGTCTCATTCTTATGCTTTTGAATTTCACAATGCAAATCAAACAACATACGAAAACCAATTGGATATTTTACTTGATGTGATGGCTAATTATATTAAATGCACGTTCCTGCAAAAACTATGTCGTAGATCCTATGAAAACAAAAGCTTATTTTAGCAATAGATGAACACTCAATCTGTCACTTCATAAGAACATGATGGTACAACGTTGAATCGGCAGCACATAACTCCCGAATTAATTACATTTCAACTCCCTGGGAACAATCAGCGTCCACGTGTTTGATATAGTGAAGCACTCTGACTAGATATGTGTAATTAGATTCGTTGTCAACTGAGTGGCAAATGATAATTTACATTTGTGTTCCATAGGAATCTTTAACGCAACGTCACTCTGAAGTGAGCGAAACTATTTTACTGCAGTGCACACAAATAAACATACTGTAAACGACTCACCTGTAAAAAAACAAACAAAAAAAAACATGTCCCCCCCGCCCCCTTAGCCCGTTCAAAGAAGATGTAACATGACATCAGCGGCTGTCTGTGTTTTGGACTCTTGTGGATTCAATGTGCTAAGTGCTAGCTGTTGTAGTGAAGGGATCAATAGTGAGGAAATTCCAGCTAGGATGTGGGGGAAATGAAACCAACAGGCCTGGAGCATCAGGCAAATAACGGTCGGCAAATAAGAGTCTTTACATTTACCTCTACTTCGAACTTAAAACCAAACTGTTATCATAAACTCCGTAAAGTTTCTACGATAATTGCTATTACGACGCACCGCTGCCGGTAGGTAAGTCTAATGATATTTATACTAATGAAACATATCATTAATGTTTGCTCCAAAGTTGATGCTATTTTTGTTAAAATAAAAATAGAATAAAATAAAATAAAAACACCAACAGAAAGGAGTTAACTGAGGAGTGTTTTCTGTAGCACGGAAGACGTACTCCCGGGCCTGAAACTTCCTGCTGTTAGTATTAGCACCCAAGGAAAGCTACAGAATAATATAAAACAACGTTAACCAATAATAAATAATAAAGGTTTATGTGAAAAATGCGTTAACCATTGCAAATTATTGGAAATTGGGGTTTTTATTAAACGTCTTTGAAGATACGGAGACAACAACGGGCAATTTATTTAGGTGGAAGGCAGTGGATTGCATATAGTCGCTAAAAGTGTCCAATGCAAATTGACCTGAAAAGTAGTTAACATGTTGCTCTCGTAATAACAACTGCGAAACTGAACTTAAACTATAGGCTATACTCATCCCGTTAAAATCACTACTAGTATTATAATTAAAAACAAATAAAAAACAAACAAATATTCCACAACCATAGATGACGGGAGACGTGAGGTTAATTAGCCTACTATATCCACTTTTGCCTGGTGAGTTTCTGTTTAATTGTAAATTCATGTGAATTTTGGACGTAAAAAAGACCACGAAGAAACGTCGAAACGAACACATAAACATCACCGGCCGCTCACCAATAATTCACATATGACAGAATTCGTCAAAAAACATAAATTGTTAGTTGAGAGCTGCCCTCTTGTGGACTTAAGGTGGAATTAAAAATATGAAATCTGACAAGACTCGCAGTTATAGTTAAAGGAGTACTTTGCAATACTTCATAAGAAATATTACATTAACTTGAGGTGAATATATAAAAAAAATAATTGAAACACATTTCAAATGGCATCTTCCTAAATTTTTATTCACATCTGCTTTTCAAATAACAACTACAAAACAAATTATTTTCCATCTTAGCTGTTTTGTATAATTTAACTCGAAGCCAATAACACTCATGTATTAAATAAAGGGCTATTTTCAAATCACTTCTCAGCCATATTCTGAAATTGATTTCTCGTTGACGCTTAAAATTCTGTATGAAGTTTAGGAGCCTCTCTTTAGCACTGCTGCTGCATTAGCTTTCATTAGCTGCATTTGGCATTGGCTTTCAGAGAGAGTGAGAAGACAGCTGTCGTTTGGACAGCGGGCGGTGGCGGTGTCTGTGGCATCGTACACACTGCTAGTTCCTGATGACAAGGACCTCCTCGTGTCCTCACACCTCCGAGGCATTGCCCAGTGAGTGATTGACCGCCGGGGCTCATGTATTATTACAAACGAGCTGACGCCGTTTGTCTCTACTCCTGGCCCATGAGGCTCAAGCTGTGCCTGTCAAGGCTGACGGGATCCTGGGTAATGGTGACCCAGGGCAGCTTTGCTGATGTCAGGGTGGGAGAGCTTTGGCTGACAGGCGCAGTAGGACCTCAGCGCTGAATCCATGCCAGCAGAGCGTTTCTCAGCAACCTGAAGCGAGCAACAAGAGTTGGGGCGTGTAATTTTTTTTCATTGTAATTATTAATAAAATAAAGAATATTACTGTTATTATTGTTATGTTACACCCACAACCCACCAGTGGCTCAAAGGAATGGGGAGCCATTTATATGCAATGCGAACACAAAATGCTTTTCCAGTTGTGGGTTTGTGAAGCTGAAAACCTCAGAACACGGCGTGTGGAAAATACAGATGATTTGAAATGAAGGTGTGAGAAAATGAAAGTCTGGACAAAGGTCTGGCTTTCATTAATGCCTACACTCTTCATCACAGCTACTTCATATATCTACATTGCATTTCAAACTAAATTAGAGCATTTAGCTGAATTCTGATAGGAAGAATTTCACCAATGTGGCATCCCATTCGCAGTTCACATTTACATTAACTGTTTTGGCAGGTGCCTTTTTCCGAAAGGACAAAATGCGCTTTGTGCGAATGGCAAAATCCGTTCAACGTATCAGTCATCTGAAAACCACAAACTTTTCAGAAAATAAAATAGGGGAGCTCTGCGTAACCTCAGTTTTGAAGAAATGCATTCCGTCAAAAGTTTCAAGGCACAATGGATGTAGAAGCAACTCAGAAGGCAACGTACTTGCACTCCAGTAAGAATTATGAAATCCGAGATGATGTGTGCAAAGTCATTCTTACAGTTTAAACCCTTGACACAAAACAGAATCTACTAAGATCTCACAACACAATCAACATCTGTCTGGGGTTTTTCTTTTTTATGGCCAATCACTCCCAATTAATCTGAGGGGGTCTGGAAATGCTGTTAATGGGTTTCAATGTATTCAGTGTTTGGATTGCTCTGTTTGTACAAACCACATTGGTTTGCACTTAACCCTGAAATATATGCAACAACAAATCCTCAAGATAATACTGTAAGTCTCGCCAGTTACCATCCTGGCAGCTGCAGTAAACTCATGGTCGATGTGAGCTAAAAAATGATTATAAATGCATTATGACATAAGCCAGCCATGTGTCTCATTGGCTGTCTCCAGGATATTAAAAACGGCACTCTATCAAACAAACCTGGGTCACGGGGTTGAGGTTGTGTAAAGTGAGAAGTACCCGGGACCTTAAGCAATAAAATCAAATGGAATCTGAATATGTAGCGTCGGCCATGGGTTTCCATGGCTTTTACTACTTTATACGTTTCTTTGCAAGACAGCAAGGGGTAAGGGAGAGAGAGAAAACAACCATACGCAAATATAAGAGTATAAACAAAGGGTGGAACGTGAGTCCCTTGTATCTATAACACACCATACAAGACAATAAGGTTAAGACCAGGAATCTTTTACATTTTTGCTGAATGTACACAATTTTGTCTTAGTTTTAGATTTCTAAGTTTCTCCCCCCACAGGAGTGGGTTTATGAGTCAATTAATGAGTGTATAAATATGAAAATGATCCCTCTTTTGCTTGTTATTTCATGAATAGGCGCACGTCTCATATCCCCGGGTTTCATTAAGACGAATGTGCTTGTAAGCGTATCTGGAGCTTGGCAGTTGCGTTTGGACGGACTCGCTGCGCTGAGGCAACCAGCAAGAGACCCCCGTCATTGGGACTGGAAGTTAGGGGGAAAACTCCGGCCCTATTAAATGCTACATTTCTCTGATTCGATGTGGCCAATGTTTGACTTTAGTCATGATGCATGTGACAAATATTTATGCCCTGGCGCTGGTTATGGAAAACCAGCTGGGCATGCCAGCTGCCTTTCGCCTTTAAAACAGGAAACCCGCTGACATCACTGTGATCTGGGGGTCGGCCCTCGGACTGCAGGACGTAAAAATTTAGTATTAGGTTTATGGAGATATGACTCCGCCTCCAGGAGTCCATGAAATGACTATTGTGTTGTGTTGGTTTTGTTTTCCCCCGAGGATTTACTGCCTTGAGGCACATGGGGTGATTAGTGTGGCTGAAATACCAGTGTTAGGATTATTTCAACGTGAAATTAGAATACTGTTAGATCTTTGGTATACTTTAACGTACGTCTGTTTAGAAGACCTGAAGCCACCCAGGACCTCAAAACCTCTGGCCAGACCTTGGTGTTATTGCACTTAAATATTATTGAGAATTACTGCTAATATTATCTCATGGCTGGTGTACTTTAGGCCATAATTTACTCCAATACATTATATATATATATAAATATATATATTGTGTAGTATTTCCATTTGCAAGACACGTGTCTTGTGGTAAATTGATAATTTAACAAATGAACAATAGCAAGACTTTAAAATGGCTAACATAGTATTATGTTGTATATAATGTCACCTGCTACTGGAATTGATGTGACCCAGATTATTATATTTTAACCAGTTTTGAGCATTTTTCAACAGCTCATGTAGATCATTGCTTCATTTGCGATGTCTGGTGGAGCTATGTAAACATGTGTCAGTGGGCATGGTTGTAAATCCAGAACATTGTATATCTAAGCTTGGTCCATGTAATTGAATTGGACTGGAAGTTATTTAATAAAGCAAAATTAGCCTGTATATCTAAATATTTATTTAGACTCCTTGTGTGTAAGTTGTGTGTAAAAATCACAGAATTATTGGTTCTACTCCAATAATACTACTGATGCTGATTCTCCTTTTTTCCCCTTAACTTAAGGGAAAAAAAACCCCAAAACAAAACAAAAACATTCTGGGGTGAAGTTACTCATTTTAATATTAAGTAACAGTCAATTTTCCACAGCAGACTGAATGAAGTAATGGTTTAGAAATGGGTAGGTCTGCAGTTTATACTTTTAGGCTATATATACAGAACAGTCTGAATTCTTTGGGGCATGGATTTTAGGTGCTGGAAACGTTCGACAGGGATGTTGGTCCATACTGACATGATAATATCACACAGTTGCAGATTGGATGCGGGTAGATTAACCATATATGTATATTCTAGTTTTTAAACATCTATAAATGGTTGTGTGTACTACCAAGTAAAGTGTAATACTAATAATATCAATGATTAATTGGTTTTGAGTACCTCCGTTTGAAGTGTAGCCCTACTGCGGTTATTACAAGTGTAGTAACACATATTAGCCACTAGGTGGAAGAAGATTGCAACTATAAGAGTATCAAACAATTATTGCTGTCTACCAAATGATTAAAGAAAACAGCAGCTGCTATATGCAAAGCAAAGGGAATGAGCTAACACAACATGTACATAGGAAATAATATTAAGTAAAGGCCCGGGTAAACAAATGTTTCTGTCAGCTTTGATTCAGTATTTAAGAATTAAAGTACCATACAATAGCAGTAAGACAAATGTCTTCAGACTTACTTCGCAATTGTTCCTGAAAAATTTTGAACAATGCAAAACTGAAAATAAATAAATAATACAACCAAGTTCATGGATTTTATGAGGACCCTTAAATCGACCGTTTTAAATGTAAATCTGGCAGTCAAGCTGGACTAAAGCATACATATTTGCAGCAATTCTCTAAACTATGGGGAGGAAAAAAATAATAATGGGGTTTTGCTTGCATCTGTTGCACTGTTACACATTTAAAAAAAGTCCTATACCAACTGGCCGTATATAAAATATAAAAGCATAATACAAATTTACATGGCCAACTAACCACTTCCAAGAGCCAACCTTACAATGATCTCTGGGTCATATAATATTTGAATGATGTTCGACCTTCTGGTCAACAACACACGCGAGGGATCGATGAATTTCAACATGCAAAACACAAACTCCAAGTGGAATTTAGACTCCTTGTCTAGTATGCCCCAGAGCAAGTGAATGGTGGAAAAGTATATTTCAAAAGGGCTCCCTGTGCATACATGACAGATTTTCTTTCCATATTGTGACTCACTCGTTCCTGTACTTTAAGACAAGCGCCTCTTGAGCAAGATGACTGAGTGCAAAGTCAGGCGAAAGAAGTTTCGGCTTTCTTCAGGGCCCTTGCTTTCGGTGGGAGCTGAGTGGGGCGAGGTTCACTGAGAACGCTCTTCCTCTCCTTCAGCATTTCAAAGGCTCTCTCAAGGCTCCCCAACTGTCACTCAGGCTAAAAGGAACCTCACACTTACAAAGTAACCCTCAGCTCAACCTGCACTGAGAATACTGATGTAAAAAGGTGCATGATGCTTTGAAATGCTTGGTGAATTTACTCTCAACCAAGGCTGGGTGGGGGGCAGACATTCAACCTTCCCTGGGAGCTCCAAAATGAATCGCACCTTACACTGTGGATTTCTCTAGTCCGAAGCAAGATGGCAGAGTTTAAAGACCAAAGGAAACATCAAAGGCTTCTCTGTAGTCCAAATAGCAAATTTATTCCGACAAACTGCCCATATTCCAAAGGCAAACATACTTTTTATTTAGTGGTATGGGTCAGTTGGCTCCTCTGAGTCAGTCAGTTATCACCAGCCTTAAGTACACAAATAAATCACTGTTAGAAAAGAAATGTTTTGAAATGTACTAGTATTAAATTTACACAGAAAATAAATAACATAAATGCTGGGCCTCTCTAGTGGCTCAGCTGGTAAAGGCCAGAGTCCAGAGTTAGCCCTACAAGCTGGAGTTCAACCCAGTACAGAATGAGCCCTACGAGCTGGAGTTCAACCCAGTACAGAATGAGCCCTACAAGCTGGAGTTAAACCCAGTACAGAATGAGCCCTACGAGCTGGAGTTAAACCCAGTACAGAATGAGCCCTACGAGCTGGAGCTTGCCTGAGTGCAGACTAAGTCCTTTGAACTGGAGCTTGCCCGAGTGCAGACTGAGCCCTATGAACTGGAGCTTGCCCGAGTGCAGACTGAGCCCTATGAACTGGAGCTTGCCCGAGTGCAGACTGAGCCCTACGAACTGGAGCTTGCCCGAGTGCAGACTGAGCCCTACGAACTGGAGCTTGCCCGAGTGCAGACTGAGCCCTATGAACTGGAACACTGATATTAACATTTTCACATTTCTCATTTATCATTGTCACAATTGTGCAAACCTCATCTGTTTGCTCTTGAACAACATGCTGTTCAATAACATGTTGTTTATCTAAGAGAGCCCAGATATTTTGAGCCATTTGGGTTGCCTCAGATATTGGACAATATAACAACTTGTGTCCTGTAATAGTTAATAAATGTGCTTTCCAATACTTGATATGATAGATAATTGGTTGGAGGGAGGCAGGAGTGATGGTGGGGGGGGGGGGTGGCTTCATAAGCATGAGCTTAGCAACAGAGCTTTGTGCTGACCCTACAGGCAAACAATGTTAATTATGATTAGTAAAGCAAACCCACAGCATTTGAGACAGATGATGCAGCTGCAACCATTTCAGCTAAGAATGCCCAAAGTGTAATTACTTTGTTAATTAACCTTTGTAAATCGCTTAAATGACCCCCCCAACCACCACCCTGGATTTAACAGACAGGCAATATTAACCAAAGTCCTTGACAGCAGCCTTCCAGCTCCCGCCCATATGGTACTACCAATGAATGTATATATTCCACTTAACAACACATTATATAATTCATTTTTAAAAGAAGCGCGTCCCCTTTCGCAATAAGGCCCTGGATGTGTTGCGCCTGCTCTCTGTGGTTACTGACAGAGGCAGGCCGGGTCACAGCCAAGTTAATGTTTCACAGGCTGGAGGGAGCAGGGCTTTCAGAGGCGTATAAAAAGGGTGACAGTCAGCCATAAAGGTCTCCGCCGGAGAAGACACCTAGATGGTAAGCTGAGTTTAGGTTCAACGCACTCCAGTGTCGTTCAGGAACGCTTTTAAATGACATCTCAACACAGAGACAGACGGTTCAGACCGGGAGCACCATTCCGTGCAACATCTATCCCTGCATGTGCAATGGTCTAAAATGCTCCTTCTTGGTTTATTTTGATGGGTAGTGACTTTGTATGTGTCATTTTTACTTTTACAGATTAACCCTACAGATCTTCCTTTTGCCTTTCTTCCTTTCGCAGAGACCATGAAAAAAATTATTTGACTAAGGTTAAGAAAAATTAAGTGAAACATGTTAGCCTGTTTTATACATATGTAATATATGTGAATATATGTAAAATATTTTATTTAATAATGCGTATTACACATGCAGTGTTGTGGAACTTATATCGTTTTATTGAACAAAGTGCAGCTTGAATAGATTAAAAACATTTTTTTTTAAATTGTACTTGGGCAGTATAGAACAGTACTTAAGTAACTACGAAGTAAAAGGAGTTCCAAGTGAAACATTCAGCAAGGGTCTAATTTCTGTTTGTTCTGTAGACAGAGGACACGTGAGGATGCATGTTAATCAATGAAAGCAGTAAAAAAGCCGGGTTCGCCTCGTGTTTTATGTGTGGAACTTAATGTGGCTACAAGCATACAAAGGAGTCCCCCCCCTTACAGTGCAATATTTACCAGCCGATATTTAGCCACAGTTAGCATTGTATGACTCTTGTTGTCTGACTACAAATGTTACATTCCTGTTACATCCGCCATCCACCAATGCAATTAATGGAATGTGTGTTGCTTTTTAACAGACTGACATGCAGGGATTTTTTCATTGTTGCCTGATTGGGTCCATCCTTCTCTCTGGGGCCTGGGGTTTACCCCATGACCACGAAGACTCCCACCACCACCACCTGCACCATGAAAAAGAACAGGCCCACCCCCACCACCCTGATGAGGAAAAAAGCTTCCTGAAGCTCTCGTCACCCAACGCAGACTTTGCCTTCGCCCTGTACAAGCGCCTGAGTGCCCAGGATGGAGCCAAGAATGTCTTCTTCTCCCCGCTGGGCATCACCAGCACAATGTCCATGCTGGCCATGGGCGCTAAGGGTGCCACCCTTGAGCAGCTGTACCAGACACTGGGCTACAGCAACTTCACCAGCGCTGAGTTGAACGAGGCCTACGAGCATCTGCACCACATGCTGGGCCACAGTCGGGATGCATTGCAGCTGGACACCGGCAGTGCAGTGGTCCTGCAGGAGAACTTCCAGCCCCAACACAAGTTCCAGGAGGACGCCAAGCACTACTTCCAGGCTGAGGACCTCATTGTTGATTTCAAGAAGCCTGGGGAAGCTGCACAGAAGATAAACCAGTTAATCGCAAAGAGAACGCATGACAAGATCACAGATCTGGTGAAGGACCTGGACCAAGACACGGTCATGATGCTCCTTAACTACATTTTCTTCAGAGGTAGGCTACGTTCCTTTTGAAAATATCAAAAGGAAGACTTTCATTTTGTATTTCTTAATAGCTTCTCACAAACTAACTGGGGAGTGGATTTCTCTCTTATTTTCTTTCCTAGGCAAATGGCAAAAACCTTTTGAGGCAAAGCACACCCATAAAGCGGACTTCAGTGTGGATGAGAATACCAAAGTTTCCGTGGAGATGATGAAAAGGACCGGCCGCTTCGATTATCATTACGACTATGAGAAACAGGTTGGCGTGGTGTTGTTGCCTTACCAAGGCAATGCCTCCATGATGATTGTTCTGCCGGGGGAAGGAAAAATGAAAGAGGTAGAGGAATTCATCGACAAAGATCACATCAAAAAGTGGCATGATGCTTTGATCAGGAGGTAAACACGCCAACTTAAAATGATTATGTTAAAATTATTTTGTAATGCAGCCTTATTGTTTCTGTAATGGTGCATCCACATATGTATATCTGCATTTCAGTCCAGGATTCACAACAAGTTCTATCAAAAGACTTTGATGAACGGAGTGTAAATATGACTACACTTCTCCATGTATGAAAATAGTCCAGAAAGAGAACACTTAGTGTGGTCTGATTTCTTTCAGCTCCTTGGACATTTACTTGCCCAAATTCTCGGCTGCTGCTACCTACTCCCTGAAGGAGATCCTCCAAGAGATGGGGGTGGTTGAGGTCTTCTCTGACACTGCCGATCTTTCGGGTATCTCCGAGGAGGTCGGTCTGAAAGTGTCCAAGGTGAGGTTCTGAACACTGCCCACATTTCACGTTTGTCTTGCAAGCAACGTGAGAGCTCTGTTCTCTGTTCTGTTCTCATGATCTGTTCTGAGACTCTTAAGTATGAACGCGAGCAATGAACCTTAAAAATGATCTCTTACGAGTCAAACTGAATTTATTCTCCGGCTGGTTTTACTTTAATGCAGGTCACCCACAAAGCGGTCCTCAGCGTGGATGAGAAAGGGACTGAGGCCGCGGCCGTTACAACCGTTGAAATTATGCCCATGTCTATGCCAGTGATGATGGCCATGGACCGACCCTTCCTGCTCCTCATCCTGGAGGAGTCCACCAAGAGCATTCTCTTCATGGGGAAGATTGTGGACCCCACAGCCAAGTGAAAGGACCAGTGTCAATGGCAGGGTTCCCAGAGGAGACTACCTTGTTGGTTGGGAAGAAAATTGGCACGTCCAAACATCACATAATGGCTAAAAAGTACTTTCATTTGCAAATTGGTGGATTGGGAAACAAGTACCAAATTACAACAACACTAACCATTGAATTTGTATGATGACTTCATCATCAAAAAATTGGCTTTGATCTTTTGTGGCCTGTTTGCGAGCAGAAATGAATTTTCTGCATACTGTTAACCAAGGCCAAAATTCCATACGTAAACCCGACAAGTGAGAGACATGCATACGTTCCCTTACTTTTTTTCCAGAGATATCATGGAGACGGATCTGTCATTCCTTCAGTGAACCGAGCCTTTCTTGTTTCAAATAAGAATGACGATGTCTTAGTACACAATAAAATATTCTGAAATACAAGTGTGTTTATAAATTTCCTGGATCTGGGCAATGGGAAAGGCATTGCTTTTTCAGGAAAGTATGAAAGTGTAGTTGTTTCAGTCGAGGACGCAACGCATAAACCCTGTGTAACCGACGGGAATAGTTAAACAATTACCCATTGATATCTATTGACAACAAGTATATAAAACAATTTTACACTAGTCTTACTTTGATGAAATGGTACTTCATGTAAATAAAAGAAACTGATATGTTTAGTTCTTGCATATTAGTCCTCTGATGACGGTATTACTGGGGCTGGAATAACGGAGACTGAATTATGAGTTACCCTGCCCACAGAAATTTACTCCCTGCCTCAGCAAATTATCAATCGCCTTCAGCTTCATCTAGCCTCAGTGATCTTCACAAGAGAGATCTGAAAACACTAATGGGGAGAGGAGGGATGTGGAGGAATGCAATATGTGCGAGTGTAATTACGGTGAAAAGCTTTGCTGAAAGTTGTCCAGCTTTTCTCACTCTTTGTTCTCAACCAGCTTATTTTTGACACCGCTTGGGTGCTGCAGCTTAACGGCAGCCAGGCATGTGCAACCTTCACGGGGGCTGAAAACTTTGTACCGTGATCTCAGGAACTTTACAACTGAGAATTAGTTACGGCAAACTGAAACATCAAACTTTGTCAGACGTTTATTCCAGAAAGAAAGGGGTCACAAAAACACTAAAAGAAAGCCTCCATGATATTGGGAGTTTGGTTTACCTAAAAACATATGTATATTAGAGCAGGAAATATGTAAATTAACATTTACAAGACCCAGTTTTTACCCTTTTCACCCAAATAATGGCAACGATCATAGCAATGACGAACCCTATAAAATTGTTACCATGGCGTTATGACGATTTTTGGCAACTGGTGTTTTTTTTTGTCCGTAATGCTGTAAAGGCTTCGTTTCGTGGCATTTTTGAATAACATTTGATAACATTTGAATGTAAAACTAAAATAGCCATGGCTCTGTGGGCTAATTAGCGCCTGCTAATTATTTTTTCTGGGTGCTGGAGCCCACAGAGTTTAATAGAAATTAGTCGTTAATCTGTTATCAGTCTGTTACTTATTAACACAGCTATCTATTATAAATTTGTTAATGAATTTATTTATTATTTATTTTATTGCTTTGACAATACTGCGTGCCATTATGGTCATGCCAGTCAAGAATTTGCCTTTGAGTGAGAGAGGGAGGTTGAACAATGAGGTTTTTAAAGAGTGAAAACTAATTTACGATGGGGCCTTTTTTGGTGGAAGTATACCCAACCCGACGAAACGAAACGGAAAAAAAGGGACACACCATGCGTGCCACAGAATAAAAGTGTCTATATTTTTCATTTTAATAGTCACGGAGGAAGGAACACAAAACCTTTTAACCTTTACACCCACTGACAGGATGTCACAAGTAAAGAGCTTCTATTTGCTGTCCTTATCTGCCTTTAAAAGGTATGTACCCTGAATTCTTTGGAAAACTAAAGTCTAATTTGTTCACTACTGCCACAGATCACTAATAAGTCATCTATGGCAACAGTCCTTTTCAGAATAAAAGGTGATTCAAAGGTAACTTCTAAAATTGTAGTAGACCGCACTCTAGGATTTGAGTACCTGTTAGATAAACAGCCACCTTACATATGGTGGAACCAATTAAGTGCTTAGTGCACACTGCGGCCATTTTTTTTTTTACCTCCGGGATTGCTCTTCTCTTCATTTAATCTTTCCTTCTCACCATTAACGCGGGCTATGTATCTTCAGAATTGATATCATAAACTGGGTGATGGATTGGGAGCAGGAGGGAACAATATTGATTCCCAGCTGGAGAGCGCGATGAAAGAGGCAGAAATATGCTTGAAGAAGAGGCTGACACAGCACACAGCACTGCACACGTCTTCATGACACAACCTGAAGGACAATGTGTGTACAGGGTGCTGTTTGTCGTTTAGAAATGACGGACAGGGAGGGGGGCAGGATTTTTACTGATAACCTAATTAGCAGTTATTGTTTACTGGTCTGGAAGGGGAGGTGGGTTCACGTTTCACTTGTTAATATGCCACGTTCATGCTCCGAGGTTGTTTAAATTTGAGTTTGAACTTTAGATCTGACGAACGTCCGAGACAGAATGATCCGAAACGACTCCAGAAGGTTGATCTATTGATTGAGGTTTAGATCCAGATGGGAATCATTTATCCTTTAGTAAGCCTTTTATATAATCCTATTTTTTGTCCTTTGTATCTTAAACTGTGAATCCTTGATCTCTTACCCTAAAGACATATAAAAGTGACATTTTACAGCCATGGTTTCACACAAGAATATTTGCTTTAACAACATCTGTAGTCTTTCTCCCAGAAACTCCCTCCACCACTGTTATTCCCCTTCAGGCTTCAAAATGTCAAAATAGTTCAGCAAAAACGTCACCTTGTTTCTATGGTTCATAAAAAGCGGTATTCTTCGTTATGTAACCAAAATCTGAAAGGGGAAATTGAAGAAGCTGGCTTTTGGGCGAAATAAATGTGATTTTTTTGTCTTCTAGATTATATTTCTCAAATAAAAAAAATTACTAGTTCAGTCACTTTACTGACTGCAAAAGGCCAAATTTTGAAAGGCTTTTTTATTTTAACAATCAGTCAGTCCTGTAACCTTGAGCTGGGTCGTGTTTGACCCACTTTGGGCTGCTATAAGAGTATCCAGGGAGACTCCCGCTTCTGCTCTGTTTAATGAGTGGGCTGTTGGTGAAGGGGAACCACCTACAGACTTAACCGGAGGTGTATTAACCCGAACTATCACCCCTGACCTTTAACCTATGGCTGTGTGCCAAAACAAAAACCCACAGGATCAACGCAGAGTCAATCGTGCGGTCGCTTCTGTGGCCAACTTTACTTCACACAATATACGCCTTGAAGCCCTGTGTTTAAAAGTGGATAACGAAGTTTGAAACATCTCACATCCTTTTACGCGGAGAAAGCGTCGCCCATCCGGTCTGAATTGTAACTCCCAGCATATATGTGACTATGTTCGGAAATGAAAGGACTAAGGTTTTACTGACATTACTGACATTACGTTACTGACATGCAAAATTGAAATGGGGGAAGACATGTATACAAGCCTACAATTTCCCTGAGAGTCAATCTAGGGCCAATTTAAACTCAAGTAGGCATTCTTCCTAAGTGTCCCATTGAAGCTGAACAAGAGCGATCCACAGACCACAGTTCATAACGTGAATGCACCCTGCAACCTATTCTGAGTGCTTACAGCGTTACACTGACAGTCAACCACATTGCATTGGGGGGAAATATAACGTATATAACAAAATATAATGTATGGTTGCTATATATTTTTGGAAAAAAGCATTTCCATCTTTATGCACTGGATACATATATTATGGCTATGTTATTTATTTGTTAGCCTGATAAGTATAGTGATCATATTTTTAATTGACACAATAACAATCATTGCTTACCGTGGAGATTGCTTTATTAAATTAACACTCAATTGTGGAGAATCCAAAAAAACAAAAAAACACCCGTTTTAAATTCAAGGGTTAAGGAAGAACCTTGAAAGGTTTGTGTGGTAAATTTCCATCTTATTCCTTAATATGTATTATTGTCTGTTGTTTTATTTCTGTTAAGCTGGTTAGACAGAAATTCGACCACAAGGTGACATCCCTACCATAGCGACAGGCTGCACGTTTTACTTTTTGATAATTGGTCGAAAAGTCTGTCAGTTTTTCAGCTTAAACTTAAAATGCCTTTTTGGAACCTTCTGATTGTGACAGTCCTCCGAAGAGAAGCAAGACATGGTGCTAGACATTGCACAGAAGCCAACGAAGGAACCATTCTATCAGTTGATGGGGGGGTCTTAAATAATAAGCAGTTTGGCATAAAAACACAAAATGTGTTGCCTGGAAAGGTGTTTCAGGGACCAACTGCTCTGTTACAAAGCTCAACCGCAACTCAAACTAATGAAAGGTGAAGGTAATGTAAACAGCTTGAAATAAAAGTTTTCCATGAAAATGGATTTCATTTGATGGTACAGTGACATTTGATGCATTGCATTTGGATGAACAAATGTTTAAAATAACAACCTGATATGTAATTTAAAGGATATCAAATTCAAATACCATTCAGATTCAGTTTTAGTTCTGTCACAGTGGCTTCCTGTCAACATCTTCCTAACTCTATTGTTCAGTTTTGAGGTGGTCACGCAATGGTATACACTGCTATATTGGTTATGCCGAGATCAAATTATGCAAAATATTTATATATTGGAGAAGGGGTTCCGTCATTAGATTGAAATTATTCGTTTTTCTAACCAAGACGGCTCGTCCTTCGCCAGGCAACCATTTTGTTTCTGTAAAAAACACCCTACTTCAGCTTCACAATCTGCAACCGTAGTCTGTGAATAACAGCAACCTTCTGATGACTGGAACTATATTTGGAATTGTTGGTAAAACATACCTGACTCAGTCCTCTTTTACATATAAATTAAGATTATTGCATGATTAAATTGAACATAATCAAAAATAGCCAATGAGCATTTAGATACAGGCTGATGATAAGGAGGACTACATCCTTACAGTTTGTGGTAACAGAGTGAAAACTGTGAACAGAGGGAAAATCAGTAAACCATTAAAAAAGAGACTGAGCTAATGTGACCAGAAGATTACTTGGGATTCCAGAGTCATGTTTTAAATAAATGTCCCTATCATAACTAGATTTATAGCTCGTCAAGGAATCTGTAATAGGTTTGCTGACATTTTCACATGCAGATTATAAAATGTTTTTTTGTTTTTTTAACAGATCTCTTTAAAACCAACATTCCATAACATCAGCAGACATTACGTAAAAGTTACGAAAAGTTACGAAATATGAAATACAAAATTATGATAGCACTATGACGATGAGATAAGATTCAGCATTTTGTCCCGAACACTCACAAACATCTGTTTCACATTAGGATGACTGTCATCACAGTCTGACTAAATTGCATGTTAGTCTATAGATTTCCCACAAGGTGGCACTGGTGTCAAGCACTTCTATTATGTTATCATCCGAAGAAGTAAAATTTCTGCCTTGTGGTTTGAAACGATGCAAAGCCAAAGGAATCTTGGCTTTCTTGACTGAATACAGCAGAATGGAGCAGGGCTAAAAGTCCTTAGGCATTTCTGGTCTCGTGACTCTCCTGCTCATGTCCATGTGGAGTGTGGGTTTCCAGTGCGACTTGTGCCCTTGTGTGTTTTTGGTGGGAAGGGGTGGGGGGAGTGGGGGACGGGGGCGTTGCTTGGAAACTGATTCAAAACTAAAAAATCTCTTGTGTGTGTGCGTGTGTGTGTGTGTGTGTGTGTGTGTGTGTTTATAAGTGTTTTTACCTTAATACTCATTCACAAAGATTTAAACACAAATACACACACACACACACACACACACACACACACACACACACACACACACACACACAGACAGACACACACACACACACACAGCTTAGAGCCTCCATCTCATTGTGTGCTGTGTAACCCGATGATACTCTCCCTAGGCGCACAGTTTGAGAAAGCACCTCAGCTTCCTGAAATCACAACAAAAAATAAATAAATAACTACAATTTTTTTTATTTAAAGCAACCGATTCCTTGCCGGGTGGCCTGGAGGAATTTTTATTATTTAATTAAACTTGAAGCAGCTTTCATCTCTCTCTCTCTCAGTTCTGAGAGGGACTTGAGGCAGGCAGATAAGCCTGATTTCAGTGACACTTCCCAAAAAAAAAAAAAAAAAAAAAAGACTCGCAAGAGGAAGTGGAATGTAAAATAACCTTTGCAGCATGCGTGACCAGTCTGAAGTGTCACACTTCAGGGGTTAGTACAGTTTGTCAAAAGGTTACCACCGCTATAATCAGATTGCAGAGTGGAATTAAAGTGCAGACTCTAAAAAAATGACAATTACCTTCACTCTGGAAATTCTAAATGAAATGGTGTCAGACCATGGGCAGAAGCAGGTACAGGACAGGTTGTTTACCCTTTAGCAGGGAGGCAAATCGAGATCACCGTAACGCGGTCACTGGAAGGCATGACCAATCGACCACAGAATGTGTGACGCAGCTGCAGGATTCCAACAGGGTCCTGGATGCGAGGAAAAAATTTAAATAATTTAAACAAATAATGAAGCAAGGGCAAAAACAGCCACAGAGACAAAGAGCGGCATGTGTTGTAGCATCACCGATGATGTTGTGAATTTTAAATTATGAGAACCATGAGACAGTATTAAAATTGTAGCTTCAAATCCTGTTTCAAATCTGTTTCCGAACACTAATTTAGTACTCTTTCAACCCACGAATCCAGGTCCAATGTTTCTGTTATAATTAGGCAGCATAAGCATTCGGGATAATTTGTTTCAATGTTTCAAAAGCTGGGGAATATCTCCGAAAACATAACTTTGAAAATGTACCTCATCTCAGCTGTTCAAAGCGTTTGATGCAATTCTTTTTTTTTATTTTTATTTTTTTAAATAAAATAACCCAGATTTGTGAAATTTGCTTTTGCTGGTATTTAAACTTACTAAACTTTGATTTTAAATAAATGATGTCCTGGTCATGATTATATTCCTTTTGGAATTGATGTCAGCTAAGAAGATCCTGATTTTATTTTTTAATTGCCTCACAGCTCTCCCCAGTTCCTATTCAAGTCCATGCGTTCCGTGTGATTGACAGTTCTGTCACATCAAAAACAAATATCCTTTCCCATCACAGAACTTTCACAAATGCAGATTGGACGGTGCATCGAGACGGACAAGAAGAAAAAACACTGTCTAATATAGAATGACGGGAAACGTCTGGAGTGTTGAAACCTTTCAGCAGTGTTGTAACGTGCCACCGAATTCTTGCATTTTGTGTCAACCACCGAATATTCCCTTTCTAAAATGTTGTGTTCAGTGTCAGAGCTCATCAACACACCACACATACCAGGGGTGGGAAAACATTACTGCACCCTGACCACCACTGACTGGGCATGTCCACACACTACACTCTTAGCTAAAATGGCCACTTTATCCCACTTCTAACACCAGTGTGGGGAATAGGGGTTGGGTTAGCTAAGATGACCATGGTGTGACTTTAATCTATGTCTGCCAGTGTTACTGATACCTACTTTACTGTGGAATTGATAAATGAACAAATGACAAACTATTCAAAAGATTTCTTTTGTTTTTCTTCTGGATTTGGATGTTTTTTTCCCCATCCCATCTAAACTGTTTAATATTGTTTATGTCGTATTCACATTTTTAAAATTTTATTAATAAAAACTGTAATGACCCCCAGGATAGGTTTGGCTTATTCTCCGTGTCCCTACCAATCTTGTCTTTGACTCCATGCAGGTTCACATCACTAAAGTGGAACTGCTACTGTATCAGTGAGAAATCTACATTCCTATATTTAGTTTCCAGCTGTATAGATTAATAGGACTGCTCTTTATACTTAGCATATAGCATATACAAACATACAATCTAATGTTGAAATGCTATATATTTATTATATATATTTATATAAGATTAATACATTTAGTTGTGAAGCGATTGCTACGTAGAGGGTTTGATGTCTCAGTGGAGCAGAAAAAAAAAACCTAAGCTAAATGAAACATGCTGAACATTACGTTAGCATCCTAATTAATGTCTATGGTTTATGTTTACTCTATGGTTCACATTATCTATTAATCCAGTTAAGGAAGTTTGTAATTTAATTGGGTTGAGACATCTGTGGACCTGAAGGAGCTCTTGAATGTGGAGCTGCAGATAAAAGGGATTCTGCATAATCGGTCTGAAGCAGCTCTATTGTGCGAGGAAACTGACTGACAACATCAAAGCGTGTTTTTCTGTTCCGTCTGTTCTCCCAAAAATAGAACAAAACATTACACTCACGTCCAACCTGCATTGCATTGCATTGCATCCAAGTCTTTTGCGCGACAACAAGTGATCGTTGTGCATTGAGATTCTTCTGATAGAAAGAACCTTAGTCCTGTGCTCACAGTGTTTGCCGAAAGATCCATTGACAACTTAGCAACAGGAAACACTGACTCCCATATGCTGACACCCATATGCATTTTAGAGACTGCTCATTGGATGATTTCTCCATCAATGATCGGACAGCCTGGCTTCCGAGGGACGGGGAGGCGACTGCAGCAGGCACTTTGACCTTGCGATTGGATCTGTGTCGGTAACTTGATACTCATAGAACGTTTTACTGAGGACCAGCATATATTTTCTGTGCAGGTGATATCGACCATTGGGTAAAAATAAGCGATAAACAAAAACTCCCTCATGGAGAGAATGTAGCAGTAACCCTGAAATCCCAATTTCAAATTTACCTACACCTCTTCCATGCCACCTCAAGGGCCCTGTGGCATCACGCCTAGAAACTGGAAAAATGGTCTTTGTTGCTAGGATAGCGGCTCATCGTCTTTACGGGCATTAATTGTGAACGTACATTTACAGACATAAATCAGAGGCTATAGAAAATTATATTCTAGCCATACTTTCCTGAAAGAGTATTTGAGCTCCATAACGTTTTTATGATGTCTGCTTGCGAACATTTGCTCAGATCGTTACAGTGGTTTATGTAGTCCATTGGATCAATATCCACTGTTCTGGGAATTACATGTATCAAAATCCCAATCATGTTACCACCCTAAATGAGGAAATCAATGGTACTGTATTATATTTACTTAAATGTTCCCGCTCTAAAATGCCGACCTCCCCTCTGCATGGGATTCTTATTGTTTTTGACGAAGACAATTTTATGAGCATGAAGTACACTGAACTCCCTATTTTAATGAAATCAACAACTTCCTTTCAATCTCCCCCCTGAATTGACCCTTTTTGTCCTTTCGAGAAAACGATTTCCCTCAGGTGGCCCTTACCCTGACAAGCCTCGGAGATCTGATGTCACGGGTCCAATCCTACCTGGTCCCATTTACAAAGACACTGCGATGTGACGTTGATGAATGGCCTTTACTTACCCCGTCCTTATGGGTTCAATTTGGATGTAATCAAGACGAATGGAGAATGGGGGGCCCGTTATATCCGCTGTCCCATGCTGGTTAAGTCTCCTGGACCTTGTTTAGAAGGGAATCGATAGCTTATTTATTATGGTTTTTCCCCCCCCAAAAGCTCAATTTTAAACGACATCCCTCACGGCGGTAGAGAACCGATCGGTGGTCGTTTATATTTTTTTGTTCATATTATCACAATCGCGTGCCTCTAGAGAAAACCGACGGGCTGAAGAAAATGCGAGTGACAGGCTGGAGAAGAAAAAAAATCACTAATTCAGAAATCAGAGATAAGTAAAAAGCAAATGAGCTTAATACTGAATTAGCATCCGATCCGTCCTCGCGAGAGGTTAAAAGACGTAATCAACATATGCTTAGGCTTACAGATAAAAATCTGTAGGGGAATGCAACCTTGAGTCTGTGCGTGTGCAGCTCGGGGTATTTGTGTTTAAATGGATTACAACGATTTCATCGATATCATCATCGCGACTTTTTATGAGCCGTTTGATCTTCGGGTGGACATTAACGGTGCAGTCACAGTCTGTCAGAGCAATCCTTGTGAGATGCAGAAAGGGATAAATATTCAAGTGAACGCTGTTCCTCTTGGCCTTTGATTATATGAAATTTCGTTGCACGGAAGGT
>JAOVYW010040663.1:35355-48003 GCA_025775045.1 Hiodon tergisus | reverse complement strand
ACAGATGTTGGTTTTTAGGTTTGTCTGTTCTGACTTCCGAATGTCTTCCTGTCAAATTCCTTATCTAGGAAAAATTGTATGATGGCTTGTAAATTAGTTCTTTCATGCAAGTTTCTTGCATAATTAACATTTAAGAAATGATTTGAAAAAGAGGACAATGATTCTAATGTTCTATGAAATCATTATTGGTGGCGCTGTTTTTTGGGTCCTTTGGTTTGGGCTGTACGGTTTGTATTGAACCACTACAATACTTGTTAAATCTATTGCATATGAAAAGCCATTTGAAGTGTTTTTGAAGTTGAAGGTTAACTAATGGGGAAAGTGTGAGTCTCACGCCAGTCTTATCTGCGCTCACAGCTGTGTAGTCAGACTGGGCGTGGTCCGCTTACTTGAGCCTCCCACTCTGCCCCCTTTCTGGCAGGATGAGTGCTGTTCCTGTGAACGATGAGAACAGTGGAGTCTGCCCTGGAAGCAAGCACAGTGACTCAGAGACGACTTGTGACATCTTTGCCCTGGCACAGCCCACAGGAAGGCCCTCAATCCTTCGCCAGTCTCAAACGGAGAACCTGCCTTCAAAAAGTGTGCCGAAGGGGGTGAAGGTTAATTCTCATTGTTCTGGATTTTATCTGCCTTTTTAAAGTTGTGTAGTAGTTGGAGTATGTTGAAATATTTAATTTTAATCTGTGCACTGTTTGTTAGGTTTGTTTTCAGACGCCAAGGAGAGACCCTTTCACCAAAAAAATCGTGTCTCCTTCAAAGAACCTCAACATGGCCAGCCCTCCGGATTTGGAGGAGTGCACAGCAGCTCCGGAGACCCCTGCTCTGCCATCTATTAGTCATGTGGAGTAAGTACGTCCTGTAGCTCTCTTGCACATACTGTATACACCGTAGTTCTGGAAAGAAATTGTTTTCTTAAAAAGATATTCACTCTAAATCCACTTACCTACATTAAGGGAATTTTGCACTTCATTGCCGCTTGTCAATTTTTTCCCCCACTTATTACTAAAGTAGGTAGGCTGCTGCTGGTTCAATTACCGAGGAAGAGGTTTAAACGTTTTTATTTAAATAAGTTGTCGTATAAAGCGGGTCTTTGCAAACGTAGGTGGTCTTAAAGTTCTCATTCTAAAACTTGGTTTTAGAACTTGGAACAAAAACCAATCTTAGACTTATTTTGGAAGCTCTCTGCCTTTTTTTTTAACATCTCTCGACCACTCAAGGATAATTGGTTGGGTCTGTCAGTCCTGTAGTCATTGGGATTGTAGTCCTGGGTGACCATTTCCTACTGCATGTCAATTAGACAGCTGGCCTACTGTTTTGGTGAATAATCACCAGGAGGACGTTTGTATTGGGTTTTTCTCCTCCAGTAATTCCCGATTTAATTAAATATAAAGTCTTTAGGTTGTGGTTCGTCTGTCTGCAATTTGGCATCTTCCCGTTATCTCAATCCTCAGACCATTGTGTTAATTGCAAACACTCATTACATGGTTCATTAGTTTGTGAAAAACCTTGTGTATAGGTGGGCCATAATTGCTTTACAGTCTGTGTGTTTTTAGATTTAAGTTGTATATCCTTTATTTACAGGATTGCATCTAACGAAACTGAGGCAGTATCCGGTGATGGACTAGGTAAAGAGATCCTTTAAATCTGAATTTGTGGCATCAAGCATTTCAGTTAGTCTTGCATTTTGGTGGCTTGCCAATCTAATGGATTAACCTACTGCATTTTCTTTAATCTAGACCTGGCTCCCATGGGCAAGACTGCATCTCCCTCCCCTGGTGATGAAATACCCATTCAGAGCAAAGGAGGCTACCAATTGGACTTTGACAACCTTGATGCGTTCGACCCTTTCAAAGGCTCCAGCCTTATGGGCACCTTTGAGTCTGCCGCTCGACAGCTGTGCGACAGCGTAAAGGAAACGTCCCTGGTGACTGAGAAAGCACTGGATGATACGCTTCCATTTGACCTGTCCACCGAGGTGCGTTCCACTGACAGCACGGTGATCATTGAGGTGAAGCTGTCCACCGGCAGCACAGAGTGGGAGCAGCTTTGTGAAGACGGCCAGGCCACCGAAGACCCCGCGTCACTGTCAGCAGAGGTCCCCGGCTCGCCGATCCAAATGAAGAGCTCTTACAACTTCGATGTTGACACTCTGCAAAGTGTTAATCCTTTCCAAACGGGGGGCAGCAAACTCGCCAATTCCCCTGTAATTGCCAGGGGGTTGCAAAATGAGGACGGCCCACCTGAGCAAGAAGATTGTCTGCAGAGTGTCAGCGAGTCCTCTCCCCCTGTGAAAGACCTGCATGAGATTTCTGCATCCCTGTCTGAAAAACCTGTGTTGGAGGCTGCCCCTGTGGACACTCCGTGCCACATTAGCACTAGCCCTCCTGCCAAGGATGGACCGCTGAAACTGGAGTTTAACTTTGGTGATGGCGGGGAGGTCAGACGAAAGCCACCGTTTAAAAGTCTCAGCAAAAGGCCCCCTGGTGTTAAAGCAGCTATGAAAAGCAGGAACGAGAAAGAATTGCCCAAATCTACTGAAGAGGCTGCTCCACCAAGTGACGACGGTCAACAAGTTCCCAAGGCCTCATACCACTTTGACAAACTGGATGACCCCAGTTTCAACCCCTTTGAGACGGGTGCAAAGATGAGCAACTCCCCTAAGTGTGATGTTAAAACCAGTCCTGTCCTGGAAGAAAAAGCATTATTGGAGACACCAACCCAGCAAATGGATATCCCTCAGCAAATAGACATGGAAGAGAAACTTCAGATGAATACAATGGAGTCATTACCTGGGTAAATTGTTTTATAACCATTCTACAGTATATGCTATAGCTCACTTGCTTTTCATATGCGTTTCTGTTGACCTGTTAAAACCACTTTTGTTCTGAGAATTCTTGAATAAATTATTGCCAGTTTGGAAAATCTTTTCAAAGAACTTGAACATGGAGATCTGTTTTCTCGCCAATTGTGCTTAAGTGCCTCTGCTGGTTGCTAATCCTGCCACCACAGAGGGAAGGTGGGGAAGTGCAACTAGTCTCCTCCAATCTCAGTTGCCTTCAGATCACAAGTGACGTGACATTTTACACAGCTTGCACTACGGGTTACTGCTTGTTGGAGAGGCACATCCCTCGAAGGCCCCGCTAGCATGCAGGTGCCTGGGGGTGGCCATTAGATGCTGTGTGTCCACGAGCTGAGAAGCTCTGCTGGCTTTTCCCACCCTAGACCGGATTGGCACTTTGCTAGTTGTGCTCTCCTTTTCGTATTTGGCAAATAAGGTGCTGGATTCTAATCAGCAAAATCCTGCTCATATGACTTTTTAAAGCCTGTGTTTGGGTTAAATCGTGACGTGTATTTAACATTGGTTTCCGAATGGGGTGCAATTTAATGAAAAAGGCATTGTACTGGTTTTTGAGTGTTAAAATGAAGTCTTTGGTCTTCCAGTGATAGAGGAACTACTTCCCCAGAGCGCTGCCTGTTTCCTGCAGAGGTGTGTAAGTCTTTATATAAATGTGACCAAAAAAGCACATTGCAAGCTTATTTCCTTGTTCAAAGTAAACTCTTTTTTCTCTTGTAAATTGCATGTTTTCTTGCAAGTGGTGCATGCAGTTTGACGAATCGGTAACTTGTTTGATATCAGTTGGCTATAGCCTATATCAAATCAGAATTTGCATTAAACCTAGAATGGGTATTGATAACCCTCAGCTAAAATTGCTAATGTCAACTAATGGTTATATTGAAATTCTTTCAGGATGTGATGTCACTGCCTCAGGAGCCTGGTGTTTTGCCTTTGGAAGAAAGTCATGTAGTCGCTGATGTCTCCGAACACCCACCTGATCTAACCCCTGACCTTTCTGCCAAACTCTGGGGAACTAAGCCCTGCTCTCAGAGCAGCATGGCCAACGCAGAGGAGTTTGTTCCAGCCACCACATGTAAGATAATATTGTACTCGCAATACAAGTTATGTATTGTGGTTGACTTTCTAAACTGAGGTATCTCTAAAGGCAGGGTTTTAATCTGCACTCTTTTATTTTGCTTATTTGTCCTCAGTCCTGTCTTCCAATTTTGATGGACAGATCGACTACCTGGAGCAGTTTGGATCCAGTACAGTGAGTATATGGATAAGTAATACGCCAATCAGCAGCAGGCATACAACATGGGCTATAGGCTATTGGATGTCACGTACAAAATTTGAATACATTTGAAATTTTTCCAAAACATTTTTACATGGTCATTTTCTCTTTAAAGCCCATAAAGCTTTTCCTCTAAATTTCCATTGATATCAAATTATGCTAATCAATAGCTATAAAAAAAATTTGATTTACCTGCCAGTTGCTGTTGTGTGGGGATACATTTCTTTATTGGTGAAATTTCCCCTCAATCGGTTTTACTTGCTACTAAATTCTTCTCGTATGAATTTTAAATCGGTAGGCCGGTACGATATGAATGATTATATCCCGATAGCATTAAATTACCATTTGTGGCTTTTATGTGTTTAAAGTTATGCTTGTTGTGGCCTAAGAAGTTGCAAATTGGGTTTTATCTAATTTTTTCCCCAGTGTTTTTGGGCATATAATGGATTTCCTTTGCCATTTTTATTTTTGCTCTAGTTCAAGGAATCTGCCCTAAGGAAGCAATCTCTGTACCTGAAGTTTGACCCTCTTCTGCGGGAGAGTCCCAAGAAGTCCACTGCTGGTCCTGAGCTGAATGGCCTTCCTCTGCCTGCGTCCTTCACCAGTCGGTGCGTTTCACATCTATTGATGCCTTTGGTTTACAACAAAGCCATAAATATTGGGCACTGTAGTTACTACCGCTTATTTTAGTTTATCAAGCAATACGTTTCAATCGACAGTTAACGATTGATCACTTAATTAGGTGAATATTCCACATGTACAATGGGATTTTGTCAGGAAGGTGTAAACATGGGGGTAATTTGTATTTGGAGTCATGTTTCAATTGGAATCTAGCCATATGTGTAATTGATTTAAAGTTGTGGTAATGTAGCAGTTAACCAGAAAGTGGTCTCACCGCTGGGCTGTAATGGCTAGCCCTGTAATTACTTGATGCTTATGTTTTTAGGATGGAGGCAAGCTGGGTTGGAGTTGAGAGAAAAGACGCGAGTGGAGAGAAGTCCGAAGGACTCAGTTTTCTGGAGGACTTCCAACCACTGGTGAGCCTCTGTTCATGGGTCAAGTTGTTATGGGTCTGGTTCAGTTTGAACCTGTGGAGGCTTGGTTAATTTCCATTAATCTTTTTTATCTATGGTCATTACAATCATGCTATACTGTAGGTCACCAAAACAACGTATAAATAAGTTGAAAGTACCGCTGTATGGAATGAATATCAAAATGTATGATTGCAGAAATGTGATTTAGTCGCTATGCTCATTTGGCACAAGCGGTGTTTCTGCCCCTATACTCCTGATTAAATGATGGGTTCATAAATTATTGCGTCTTACTCTGGTGCATCGGAAGTAGATGGTTTTTTTACCCGTAAAAAATTACATGTCTCAACAGTTTAACGTGTAGTTTCCCTTGAAGCCTTTAAGTTTTGGCCCTTTTATTTGGTTGATTAAATGCTGAATAAGGGTTTGAAGTCTGGAGATTTACCTGGGTAACACCCTATTGAGAAAGAATGTTTGTCTACTCCATACTACCACCAGCAGGAACACCTTTCGCTGATGGTTTCCCCTTCTCTCCTCGTTTGTTCTGGACCAAAGGCTGCAGTTCCCCCTGTGGCAGAGACCTCCACTGTGTTGGATTCTCTGGTCCCTGACTTCCCCCAGTCACTCAACACTGATATCATCGATGTTCTAGTCTACAGCCAGAAAGACATGGATGCCGCCATTGCCGATGTCCGAAAGGAGGCATGTATTTCTATCTAGACGTGCAAAACGGGGGGGGGGGGGGGCACTGGGCTTTACTCAAGGCCATGCTTGAAATGATCAATTTAACCCTTATGGCCGAAGGTGCCATGGTACCCAGGTCGATAAAGCTCCTTGTCACGTTGCCAATCGCTATTCAGTGTTTGCGGTCATCGCAGTGCTCACATCAACAAAGCAAACTTTGCATGCCTGCTAAATCTTGCGGGAAAACGGAACTAACAACAAAGCAACCAGAAGATGGTGGAAACGCGTAGCTGCTGCGTACTGTTCTGTTAAATGGCTATTAATTGGTGCCCTCAGTTTACCAACAAGCTGGGGTACGGTAATGCTAGCTAATTCTAGTTTGGTTTTCTGTTTAGCTTTCTTTGTCGACATTGACAAAATGATGGATTACGGTGGTTGGCCTATCATTTCATTTTTTTTTTAATGACAACTGGCGGCAGCAATCTGTTGCTATGTGCTCAGTCCGAGCCTAATGATTTCACTAGTTTTAATCCAGGTCATGTAATTTTGGCAACTGTATGGAATTCGGCGCTGAACCCTCTCATTCAGGCTGCGTGCCGAGATTGGACGATGAGAATTATACTTCAGCACCCTCACGGTGTGTAGTGGCATGGTTCATTGCAAGTCCTAAATACGTTAGCTAAATTGGGGTGAAAGTGATTGCTGATCCCCTGATCTATTTTTTTTTACACTTTAGAGGTTTTAAATTGAATAGTCCCTAGTCGTTCATATTAAATATTATATACCCTCGTCCTAGGGATTGCCCCCCAAGTTTTGATGATTGTGAATAACTGTCTTTCCTTCATAGGCAAAAGTGAAAGATGATGAATGGAATGCAAAATATTCTAAATTATGCCTGGACAACCAAGAAATGGGGTAAGTGTTAATGCAAAGATGTCTGCACTCTGGCAAGTCATTTTCTTTAACATTTGGTGTAGTTATTGACAGTTCCCGTTTCATTTCAGGAAAATCATGTCTGATTTTGAGGCGACGGTATCTCAGATTATGGGTATGTTTCTACTTTAATTTTTTAGCTCGTGTAGACTGGCAAAAATTAGTTCTGGTCTTCAAACTCAAAAATGGTTGCCATGGGGAGAACACAATTCAAATTCGAACAAAAAGCTGTTCAGCATTAGTTATGATAAACCAATCGGCGGAAACTTGTATGAATAGGTAAAGTACTGTGCTTGGGACTTGTGCAAGTGTCCTTTTGCTTACTAGTGCCTGTACACCACCTGTTGTCTTGGACTTGTCAGGAAACCAACAATTTGTTATTAAATGGGTGTTCCGACTCCCAACAATGTCCATTATAGCACAAGTAACCTTGCCACAATGCCCCAGGGTGTCAATTACTTGTGTTGGTCCAACATGGTGTCAACGCAGCTAATGAGTTGAAGGCCAGTGTTGCTTCTCAGGCTGAGAGTTGGGCTCTTCTTCCAGCGGATAGCCAGAAGGAGGCTCTTTCTGCCCAAGAGGAGGTGAAGAAGGTCCAGCAGGAGAAGGAGCAACTGGCCACAGACCTCAGTTCCATGGAGCGTTCCTTCTCTGAGCTCTTCAAAAGACTGGAGAAGCACAAGGAGGTCATTGAGGGCTACAAAAAGGTCAGGACACTATTGGTCTGCCTTTATTGAATGAAATTTTTATTTGGGATGAATGGTAGTTAAAACCACTCCCCCACCGTAATACTGGTCTACTGAAAAATGACTAGATTTCCAAATTCGTGTGCTAGGCCGTGATGGTCTGTTTAAACTGTAAAATTGACCAGCAGTTGTCCCTTTTGAAAGTTTCAAACATGTTTTGAAACCACCTCGCTGGAGATGGGTTCAGTTGTAATCTGGATCATTTTGTTCCTCATCCACAGAATGAAGAAACACTGAA
This sequence comes from Hiodon tergisus, assembly GCA_025775045.1. Classification (NCBI taxonomy): domain Eukaryota; kingdom Metazoa; phylum Chordata; class Actinopteri; order Hiodontiformes; family Hiodontidae; genus Hiodon; species Hiodon tergisus. Next base: position 40,241 of record JAOVYW010040663.1, on the reverse strand, counting down.
GAAGTGTGCCCAGGATTACCTGGCCAGAATAAAAAAGGAAGAGCAGCGTTACCAGACGCTCAAGGCCCATGCTGAGGAGAAGATAACCTTGTAAGCGTGAAACGCTCGATCAGTCCCAACCTCCCCTTATCAGGATCTCTGTCTGTGCGTTGTGCGATTTGGTCATATTGGCAGTGGCCAAATCCAACTTTCTGTACAAGTTGCATAATCAGTAACGCCCTCCATTGCGCCTCTGATCTTCAGGTCACACGTTCACTTCCTTAACTGCTACCTTGTGTGCAGTGCGTGACCTGTCAATGGGACTGTCTCCCCTCTCAGGGCCAATGAGGAGATAGCACAGCTACGGACTAAACAGAAAGCTGAGATGTCTGCTCTGCAGGCGCAGCTACGGCGGGAGCAGCTAAAGGTGCAGTCGCTAGAGAGGAGCTTGGAACAGAAGGTAAACTTCTCTTTGTTGTAAAAGGTGTATTCCCCTGCACCACACCACGCCTCCTACTGTACAAACTAATATGCCAAACTTAATTTTGCGCTTCACCTCGTTATACAGCTTGATTCTAGTGTTTCTCAATCTAATGCATGTTTGTTCTGGTTTACCTCGTCAGTTGGGCGATTAAAACTGGAGCAAATTATGTCAGTTTCTTCACTTTATACAGTCATGTTTTCAGAATTGTAGTGGGACTGTAGCTGGAATTTAGCACAAGTTGAATCATGATTCGAGGTATTGGCAATAATCGACTACTCCGTGTTCTGAGACTGACTCTGCTTTTCTCCTAGGTAAAAGAAACGGACGAGCTCACCAAGCTTTGTGATGACCTAATTGTTAATGTGCAAAAACGTTGAATTTGTCTGTCCTTGTTCTTTTTATGTGTAATTGTTAATAAAGGAAATTATTTGCATGTAAAATGAGCGTCAGTTCTGTCTTTGATCATTAGACATGGGAGAAATCCTGAGTGCTTCTAGGTGCCAATTTGAATGGATCCTGGAAAATGTGCTGCTATTACAGCTCCAAGCAGGGTTATTTGGCCACATGCGCTCGACGGATATGAGACTGCTGTCTTAAAGCATCCTTTTGGTTGGCAGTGTCAGTGCCCAGAGCTTGTTTACTCTTTTCACATAGGCGGCAGAAGGCAGATGTGGGATTAAAGTTCTTATGAACAGAACCGGAATTGAGTGCGGAAGAAAGTCAGTTTATGAATAAAATGTAAACATGTTTTCACGGTCTCAAATTTCATACAATCTAGAACTGTGAAATTGTCATTTCAGTTAAAATGCACCCGGATAACTGCTTGCGGGGAAACCATTGTAAAAGTGTACTGTACTATTACGGATACATTACCCAAAGGAATGCCAGCTATGTAGGCCAGAATAATTTACAAACCCATTGTGTTAAATTAAAATCCCATCAAAACGGGCTTTGTCTTACTGCTTGAATTCTCATTTAAATTTCTTTAGATAAAACATTTTTAAAAAAAAGTTTCTTAAGACTATTCTACCCACGGAAATTCCTTCAGACAATCTGACGTAAATGACTTTCTGTAGCATGGATAAAATACGATTCATTCGTAAATACAAAGACAAATTAAAAACGAGTTAAAACCTACATCCCGCATCCCTGCTACAGGTTTTAATGTCACTAGATGGCGACATAGCGTTTAACGTAACTTATGGCTCCCAGCCCTGTTTCGTGAAGTCTCGTGTGTAGGGTTTTGTCCAATCCCAGCGCTTAAACCAGTGGTATTCAACCTTGGTTCTAGAGCTACCCCGGGTGTTTGCTGGTTTTTGTACCAATCAAGCTCTTCTCATTCAGGATTGATTGCGCTGTTAATTGAATATCCGGTCTGGATTTGTCTTTTAACGGTTACCTACTGTGAACGTTGTTGGATATGCGCTGCAAGTGAAAAGTTAGTAATTGTATCTTATTTAATTTGCCTTAAATTGATCATATTTCTGATACAAGATTAATTGGTTATTTAACTAAGGAAACTGAAATTAATTGAATGGGTAATTATTACAATTTAGTCTAAATTTAATTTTTCAAGGTACAAATGAAAACAAACTTAAAATAACAGCATAGGAGTTTCTTTTTAATTTCTAAATTAGTTGGTACACCTAAACCAGAATCCACAGGGCGGCAAAAGTTTGCTCTAATGGAACTAATTAATTCCTTTCAATTTATTGATATTTAATGGGATGTACAAATCCAGCTCGTTTGCTGACTGTGACTAAGAGCACAGCAGTGGTGCCCAACGAGCGTTGCCTGAGCGTTGCCTGAGCGTTGCCTGAGCGTTGCCTGAGCGTTGCCTGAGCGTTGCCTGAGCGTTGCCTGAGCGAAATCAGCTGGGCATCTCTCGGCTCGTTGCTAAACAGCGCCTCCTGCCTCCTCTCTGGGCACCAGAAGGCTGGCAATGCCGTTGTGGTGGGGGGTAGGATCCCCTCCTCCAACCAGGGTGTCTGGCAGAGTATAAAGTAGACCTGTGGCTTGAACAGAGCATTGAAGGCGACTAGGCTTAACTGGTAGCTCCAAATTGTCGAGAAAAACTATTGGCGACTCCATTTGTATTTTTTAAACGAGAGATTGATAACTGTCTGAGTAGTGTTCCTCCAAAAATAAAAGTTTAAGCTAAAAAAAAAAAACTTCTTAAAATTGATGTTCTTGTGAAGAGTGAACATAAAACGAAAACCGTAGCCCCGGTTTACTGCTTTGAAGCCAACCCTTCAAAGATGGCAAGCCTTTCACCCCCACTTCCTGTTATCCTAGTCCTTGACACATATATGACATTGTTTCCCTTTTGATCCCTCGTTTGAGTTTAAGTGTACCCAATCTGGCCACATGTTAAACAGCCAGATGGCCCGATGGGATCACTCACCTCCCCATGCCAAACGAAAACTGTGATCTCGCATTGTCAGTCAATCAATAAATCATATTTTATTGGTTAAAGCATATTTTTACAAATAGAACCAAAGTGCTGGACAAATTGCATTTTCTGGAGGGAATTTAAAAACCAGAAAACCCCAGCCCCAAATGGGAAAACCGGAAAATGATTCCCTGACCCCAGAGGCGGTCCTGGAAAATGACATAATAGTAGAAACATACAGATTAAAGCAAACAGTGAGGGGCTGAGCTGACTGTTCAGCAACTTCAGTACTTTGTGGGAGGTTCATTCTTAGTTCCTGCTGCCAGGACTGCACCAAAGATGATACGCCTCTTCGGATTGGCCACAGCTTATCTCTACCGAGGCCAGGGAGGTGGGGACACTCAAGAAAAGCTGAATACGGTGAGAAGCAGACAAGCAAGGGGAGGTTGAGTAAATTAACTCAGTGTTTGTACGACAATTATGTAGCCTCAGCGGGAATAAACTATGGCAGCATACAAAAGCAAAAACATGGTGAGATGCAAGGGAAGGTAATACACCCACGAAGGAGTCTTTCCCGCCTCCTAAGAACACCTAAGACCCCAGACCATTGGGGGGGGAGGTCTACTAATAAAGAGACAACACCAAGGAAAACTCTTTGCACCTGAAGATTCTACAGCCAAACTCCACCCTGCATCTCAGCACGCAAGCCATATTAAACAGAAAGGTTTTTAATCTGGTTTTGAATGAGGCCAAGTCTGATTCCCAGATTTGGTAAACATAGTCTATGTATGAAAAGGCTCTACCAGTTGATTTTGCTTTCGTTAAAATTTTGGGCAGTCAAAAAGTCAGCCTCTTGTGAGCCAAGTAATCTCTGAGGATTGTAGGGGACTAGGAAGTCTTTTAAAAACAAAGGCTCAAGACCATTTAATGCCTCAACAGTGAAAAGTAACACCTCAAATCCAGCACAGTGCTTCATCGATAACCAGTGTAGCCATGCTAAGATTTGTTTGATGTGGACTTATTATTTGGTTTTGGCTAAGGGATCCTAGTGGCAGCATTTTGCACAATTTCTAACGGTTTTGTCACAGCCTGTGGCCTGCCTGAAAGAAGGGCATTACAATACTCTACAGGTCACAAAAGCATGGAACATTTTTCTGCAGCCTTTAGACAGAGAAAATGCCAGATTTTAGCTATAGTTCTCAGACAAAAAAATGCTACTCTTGTTAAATTTATAACATGGTATTCAAATGATAGATCTGGGTAAATCCTTTACCCCAAGGTCTTTGATAAGCAAAGTGGGAGGCACTGAGTAGCCATCAAAACTCATTGTATTTCTTTTTTGTTTGTCATGCTTTTACTGTGATTTTTGTTTTGTTTGTCAGTGGCAGTGATTCTAAATTACTTTGCAGATGGGCTGCACAACAGAGTCCTTATTGTTATATTCCTTATCCCCAACCCAATGTGTGATTGTGTCCTGCAGATGAATGAGTGACAGCTGAGAGCTTCAGCTGCGTGCCAGGCAGAGGGCAGGTCACTGCACAGCTGGAGGACAGGAGAGGCCGGGTCTCCCCCAGAACGTCCACCCAGTCCCACCGCAGAGCCCGGGGCGAGGCAAGCAGGGCGGTCAGAGGGGCTGACAGCCGGGACACACAGGGACAGCTGCCACATGATAGCTGTGCGTCAAACTCGTTTAGCCCCTGGCCTGTTGACAAATGCCACGCGCCCTGGGAGAACCGTTGTTAAGGGTGGGTGAAATCAGTGGCAGCCTCCAGCGCCCCCAGACTGTGCAGTAACTAGTGCTTAGCAGTGCTAAGATGGAGGAAAAGCCAGCCGTCGGTCTCTTGGCAGCCTTGACTAAAACATGGTACGTCTACCTTTCTCTTACCCTTCTCCGTAACTTCATTCCCATGTTCTCCGTAACCTCATTCCCGTGTTCTCCGTAACTTAATTCCCGTGTTCTCCGTAACCTCATTCCCGTGTTCTCCGTAACTTAATTCCCGTGTTCTCCGTAACCTCATTCCCGTGTTCTCC
>JAOVYW010040663.1:23950-35109 GCA_025775045.1 Hiodon tergisus | reverse complement strand
TGTTCTCCGTAACCTCATTCCCGTGTTCTCCGTAACCTCATTCCCATGTTCCCTGTAACCTCATTCCCGTGTTCTCCGTAAACCTCATTCCCGTGTTCTCCGTAAACCTCATTCCCATGCTCCCTGTAACCTCATTCCCATGTTCTCTATCAGGAAGGAGCCTGCACATGGTAAAGGCGTGGCACACCACTCTCCCTGTGAGTCAACAGTTAGGCAGCTACAATCGGTGAAAACCAATCGGCGTCAGTATCCTTGTGCTTAAAACACAATGAGTTGAGACACATTTCTTTTTAAAGTACCATGCTTTTTGAAAACCCACGAGTGCAATAGGGAGATATTTTCTGTATCTATAGTACATTGACCCTTTATGAATGGTTGCAAAGCAACTAATAAGCTACATCACATATAGCTTTTACTTGTAAACACTTCATTTTGATGTCAAATTTTATGCGACTGCCTCCTTATTATTTTTTCATTGTTAAAATTCTCAAACTACTGGAATGAACAACTGGCCCCCTCATCTTCTGAGTAAACTCTTCCTGGCAGAGCGCCCAGTAACCGCATCAGCACATCATGGCGAGATCACGCTCGTGTTTTTAGAATTACGGTATTGTGCTCTCGACTTCTTTTCCGTGATTCAAAGGCTCGTAATCTAGCTGTGTTTCAGTATGAAAGTGTGCGTAAACCCATTCCAGAGAGGAAGTCCCCAAGTACAACCAAGAGTGTCATAACACGGCGTGCTGCACTGTCACGGAAACGTTCATTTGTGGTGGAGACGGTCTGGTGCGTTTAGTCATTTAAACCAAGCCCTCTCTCTTCCTGCTGTGTGTTTTCAGTCTAATTACGCTTCTTAGCGTATTTATTTCCCTTGACACAGTCCAGCGCCTTGATTACCATCACAAATGCAAGGGCCTGCTGCCCTCACCGAACGATCGATTTGGCGGCTTGTGCGTCCATATCCACGGCAACAGCCCATTGAAGCCCCCCCGAGCCACTGATTGTATTCATTCCTGAGAGCATTGCCTTGTCTGCAGGTAGGGCTGACGTCTGTCTGTCCAAACTGTCAGAGTGGTTATTGTTCATGTCTAAGATGCACGTCAGTCAGCGGGATGGTCGTAACTTGGGAACGGCCAGGAGTGCCCTGCGCGGAAAATGGGATGTGACAGGGAGAGAGTGAGGGAGGCTGTGGGAACACAAAAGGGAGGGAAAGAGAGAGGGGCTTCATGCTGAGGCAGAGAGGGAGGATGGGTACAGAGGTCAGAGGGCAAGGAAAGGGCTTGGTGTCGTAAATAAGACCGCAGCACGCAGCAGAAGGCCTTATTATAGGGAGAGGGATTTTGGACCAGTGTTATGATGGTTTTCCCAGCCTCTGGGTTAACCCTTATTTTGGATTACCCCCCAGTCTGGGTTATTCCCCCCTCTCCCCATTCAGTGTCGCTGCTGTGGTTGGCAATGTCTTGTGAACGCAGTCAACATTTCCGGTTTGGCGCGCAGTCCTAACATTAAAAGTGATTACCATTATTTTTAAAAACATAGAAAAATGATTTATTTTTAAACCAATGAATAGTTAGCTGACTGGCTAGCTGTGGTCATTCAAAGATGGTGAGAAATAAATTAGAGAACCCATTTGACGTCTGCTGCGTTCAGTTTGTCAGTCCTGTAGCAGGCCTAATGAAAGCAAACCCCTTAATTACCATGAATCTTTTCTCCACATCCATTGAGGTTTGTCTTTGTGTTGAGAGAAATTGGTTTAATTGTGTGAAAATAACTTAAAAACAAACTGAATCTAGCAGGTTGTCAGGATGTTCTGCTGACAATTACAATCCTGCCAAACCGCTGACTGGCTCTCTGGGCTGTTGCTGTATTTAATAAAATAAACTGATCCTCCACCGTGCTGACATCCTAACCCCCTATAGCAGACATAAAGCCACGTGTGTACACTCAATTTTCTTTTTCACAAAATTCCAGTTACAGAATGAAAATGGACAAAACCATACCCATTCAAGCGACCCTCCCCACTTTCGGGCAAGGGGAGAAGTGTGCGGCCTGGGCCCGGCCCGTGTGAAAGAGCCCACCTCCAGCCCCCTTTGATGAACACACCACCCCCCCCCCACACGCTTGTCAGCGGTGTGAAAGAGGGAGGTCGTTTGCGGTGGCTCTGGAAGATCTCCACCCAGGAAACACTTTGAGACACGGGAGGGGTCTTCGTCAAGACATTTAAAACAAAAGCGCAACACAAACCTGCATGGTAAATGCATTCGACACCACTGGAGCTGAAAGAAAAGCGTCCGGTTGAAAAGACTCATTTAAAAGTTTAGTTCAGAGGGGAAGGTTGCTGTAAAAATCACTGACATATCTGGGCCCCGTCTGCTCCGTCAACATTGACACCTGAAGAACACGCTCCCTGTCGGGTCAGCGGGCACCAAGTGTCAAGTCAGGCACCCAAAATTGGCAGCGAGGTGACACCACACACCGGCTTGTCCCGGGCCCCTCAGACAAACGAGACAATGCGACTGTTCACAGCGAGTTCACAAGTTCCACCAGCGTGCGAACATAGTGTGACTCAAGGCCTTCCCTTCAGCACTAACAGGAACACCACTGCACAGCCGTCTCGCAGCTACCCGTCCTGAGCAGAAGAGCCTGTTGTGAAACCTTTGGCGGGGGCGTTCTTGAATACAACTTCCACAAACACCGTTGGTGTTTACATTTAAAAAGTAGAAATCTCCCACGCCCAAAATGTATGGCTCATTCCCCCCCGAGATAAAGAAACCTGGTTGTAAACTTGAACACTTTTAAAAACAGCTTCCACAAGATCAGAAGCCACATAGTGCACTTCAGCCAACAGGAAGCATGGATGACCAATAGGAAAACACGGCAGAATTTGAAAGATACTTGGCAGTAGGCCACAATGGGCGTAGACAATATCAGCGTGCAATAGATATCGCCACACTTGTCCAGCCCCTCCCCCTCCCAAGCCAATCAGGGAGTGGGGGAGGAGCTGTGGTGTGGCCATTCAGCTCATCTAGGGGGAAAGCCACGCAGTTTGGGCACGAGCCCAGTCAGACGCAACAGACATGGGCTGCTGTGCGAGAGAGGCTGGGGATGAGTTCAGACATTTAGAGCCCTGAAACAAAAACCAATAAAGCAGAAAATCTGGGGGAGGAAGCCCCCCCCCCCCCACCTACCCACTTCTAAAGGTCCTCTCCCGCTCCTCAAAAACAAGTCAGTAGGGAAAGGGCCCCTATAAAAGGACACATTCCACACAAGGGATTAAATCAGGATGTTTATTTTTGCCCTGCAGAAACAAGGCAGCGGTCATGAAAACACAGGCTGCGAGACAAATCTCTCCAGCCACCTACAAAACATCCGCCGCAGCAGATAAAACAAGATAATCTAGTCGAGACGCGTTGAATAAGCCCCAACACTGACCTGCAGCAATTTAACCCTCACGCCCATAGCCAATAAAACCGTACAGTCACTGATCCAACACGGGGACACAGGAAAAGGAATTACAGTAAATGCCACCAAGGCAACGTGATTAAAATAAAATGTCAGTCAATTCGGAAAGATGGTGGGGGGCAAGGGTTAACTTCAGTCCGACGGGAATAGAAGGAAAGACTCATTAGCCAAGCAATTCATTAACAATGGCGAGAGCCAAATGGCTAAAGCCAAAGGAGGATGAATAGCATTGGATCAAGTCTGCGACTCCATAATTACTCCAAACAGGGACACATTTGCATTAAAACGGGGGGGGGGAGAAACGCAGGCTTTACTTTTATACCTGCAACAATATATTAAAACATTAAGTGCTAGAACAGGGAGGAGCATCAAAAGGGGCAGTTAATACATTTTTAAAACTCAACACATAAAAACAAACACGCTTTACATTGTGGCTTCAGTCTACTAGGGAAGGACTGAAGACCAGATGCGGAGGAAAGCCAGACGACTTTGCAGTGTAGAAAGTCCACCCCTCAGTCCGCAGGTTTGGAACACCTGCCCTGGTCTCCAGGGCCAATGGGGTGCAGCAGACCGCATATCCCATGCACCCCTGGCAGCAGGACGGTTGGCCGTCCGATGTCCGGTTGCGTTAAACCAGTGGGGCATCATGGGGGACGCTCACAGCTTCTTCAGCCGGCTGTAGAGGTCTCGCTTGCTTCGCTCGCCAGCCCAGGTGCGGCTCTTCAGCCGGAAGCGTCGCAGGTCCTCCTTAAAGTCCTCGTGGTGCATGGGTCTGTAAGCCTGAGGCTCGCACTCCGACTGCACACAAAAAACAGCCACACTGTTAATCCCGCCAACCTGCCACACACAACGCCACCGAGCCCCAGAGGAAGGGCCACGGGCCACACCAACACCCACCTGGAAGCGGGGGAAGAACTCCTTGTAGCCCCCCTTGAGCACGTAGAGCTCGGGATAGTGCAGAGCGGGGTACTGGTGCTGGTTGAGCGTGCGGTCGCGCTCGCGCACGAAGCGGCACATGCGGGGCCCTCGCTCTGAGGAGAACTCGCAGTGGAAGACCAGCAGCACACGCTTGTCCTCCCCAGAGGGGGCGATGGGCCTCGTCAGTAGGTAGTCCACCACCTCCTCCTCCTGGTGTAGGTTCAGGGCTCCCTGGGGAAGGAGGACCACCTCAGTCGCCAGGCAGCACAACCCTCACCACCCCCCCAGTCCTGACGCCATGGTTCATATACATCATCTACATATATTCTCATAATACATTAGAGTGGGGCATACGTCTTGCTCTGGATTCATTTTAATAAAGGCCCAACTTCAACTCCATGCCCCACTGACAAGCCTTTTGAGGAAGAAACCTAGAAAAGCCTCACGGTTGTTGAGAGCACAGGAAAACGGCGCACATGGCTTAAAAACCCATCACGACCATTCGAGCCCCACCTTGATGTGTCCTCCTTCAAACTCGTAGGGGTAGCGGCAGTCGATGACGATTATCCGCTCAACCAGGTGGCTGTACTCGCCGTTCAGTGCGGCCACCATCTGCAAGAAGGGGGTAAAAATAAGCCACAACTCCCAGGAGAACTCGGAACAGCATGCCACAGATCAATTCCTCATTCAGGCCATTTCCATGGGCTTCAGTGCTAAACACCGCGTGGCCTCAATCATTAAACCAAGAACGAGTCACTGGAAGGTCAGTCAGTTAAGCCCCGGGCCAGACAAAGTCACCAGCGCTATAGGGTTCCTCACCATGTCCGATGTGATGTATTTCAGGTCCTGGTGCTTTCCTTCCACAGTGGGCAGGACAAAGGGCTGGAAGATAAACACAGCGTTAGAAGGAAGAAGGAAAACCCCGCCGCACTGATTCACGGCAGGCTTATCTTTGGCACGCGTACACGTCATGGGCGGCCTGGGCCACAGCCGCAAATTTAATTATATAACAGGTCTGAAAACCCACATTCCGGGTCAGTGATTAGGAATGGGAATAACCAATGAGAAACAAAAGCAGAACACCTAGCGCATACGCCGCCATTCCAATCAAGGCGCCCAACAGAAAATCGGCAGTGCCACTACTTGCACCAAAAACTATCCTCACCTTGGTGAAGTCGCCAATCAGCTCCTTGACGTCATCGTCCAGCAGTTTCTCAATCTCCGTCTGGCAGAAGGACTTGGACCTCTGAATCAGTCTACAAGCCTACAGAGAAAATGGAGTGGGCATACAAAGACTGAGCATACAACCCTGACCCATCCAGAACCACAGCATGCAAGTAAACTGACAGTTAACACAAACGACAGTAATGGCTATAGATCACACAGCAGGTAGAGAAAAGCAGTGAAGCCCAGATTAACAAAACCCAACCAAATAAAACGTATGGCAATACAATGGCTCCAAACTGCTGCATCTCCAGAAGAGAAGCCTCACCTCTGCGCCACACTCTTCTCCTTGGGCCCGTTTGGGTGGCAGCTCGGCCACGCTACGCCTCCTCTTCACCCGCAGGGGAGTGACCTCGTCGGCGGGGCGCTCGGCGCGCTTCATGGGGGCACGGGTGCCAGCGGATGGGAGCGAGGGCGAGTGGAAAAGTCCTCGGGCCCGGCAGCGGACGGCAAGCCGTGGAGACGCCCCGGGGTTCGACCGAGCCCCCGGCGGGTACGGAGGGCTGGGCGCATCGTAGCCGGCAGCGCCCATGGCGTCATCGTCCTGCGCCGGCGCCGCCTCCCCGACCAGCGGGGCGGTGAGCAGAGAGGCCATGCCCGTGGGAATGTTGGAGTCGCCCTGTGCCGGGAGAGAACACGCGTCCATCAGCTCCTGTCCCGACGCCACACAGCGGGAGGCAGGCAGACCGCGCCCGGCCCTTCCGGGGACTCACCTCCACGGCGTCTTCCAGGATGTCGAGGAAGCCGTCGTCGTCATCGAGGGAGCAGGTGAGGGAGGAACGGCGCAGAATGACAGGGCTGCCGTCGTCAAAGCACCGATTCTCCGCGGGCGGGGGGGACAGCTGTTAGAGGGAGCCACGTTTAGCCTCCAACGCAAGCGCATGGAGAAGGGCTCCATAGGGGCCCCTGAGACAGACAGGTAACCTACCATGAGCGCTGGGGCAGAGTTGGGCCTGCAGGCAAAGTCCTCTCCGCTGTGGAAGGAGCGCAGGCGGCATCTGGACACGGGGCGCGTTGGCTTCTTAAACTCAAAGCCCTCCTGAGGAAGAAAGCGGGATTTAAACAAAGGCAGCACACGAGGCAGTGTTCCAAAGTCAGGATGCACAAACACAACACAAGGGAAGGGAAGACGGCTCCCCAATTCGCTCTGTAAACACTGCCTACAGGCTGTACGTCTGTAAGCCAATATCCGAGTGAGAGCAGCCCTCCACTGACTTTAAAAGGACTGGGGTTTCAACAGCCCAGAATTCCACATCACACCACACCAAAACACCAGCACACATGGCTGAACATGCGTTCAAGCTCCCAAGGATGCAACTATACAACACTAATGGTTCCCCCATGCTACTTATTTCATTTGACTTTAAGAAGTTACGCATTTGACCAACTTTAGTTCTCACGTAGCCGCTAGAATGGTGGCAATGAGTGATGTGGCCCAGATGGTTCCCAAATCCCTTGCTAGTGAACGTTACTTTCCATTCAATCAACCCTCCAATTTTTTAGATTGGGCACACGGACTCACTGGTGAACCCGTCTCACCTCCAGCATGTTCTCCTTGTTGCCCTGCCCCCCAGAGGCCCGGTCGCCTCCCCGGGGCACGGGGTCCTTTGCCTTCAGGGACGGACTGGAGCCCAGCAGCTGGAGCTGACGAAACACCGCGGGACAGGAGACAGTCAGGATGCTTTCAACAGACCTCAAAGAAGCAACTCTAGGGTAACGGCTAATGCTACAGAGCAAGGAAACGTACGCAAGGTAATTTACATATTCCTTTCCCAACTGGGGGAAACGCCCCTCCCCCAATACAGCAACGTGAGCACTAACTTACCGGTAGCGAGTGGATTCTTCGGATTGGCATCTTTCTGTGGAAATTAAGGAGAGAAATGGCAGTTAGCACTCAAAGCGATTACAAATCACACAACAAGGCAAAGGTCCCGTGAGGGCCACACATTAAAGGGAGTCCACACAAGTGCACCTGCTGCCCTGAAGCACAACTGCTCGCACGACACAAGGACTGAAACGTGGCAGCCAATAGGAGCTCAAACTGCCGGGCTGTGAGGTTTATTCCACCCACTCAATAATTTACAGACACCCAAACCCACCCAAGAAAACTAAGTGAGGCGGAGCCCTTTCCTTTGTGCACTACACTACACTGCTGCAGCTCTAGCCTTGCACGGACAAGCAGGACACGTTAGTCTTTACCATGTGGATTTACATCAGAAAAGGAGGAAATAAAATACTCACTCTGTGATCACCTTTCCAGCCTCCAGTATGGCCCTCTCAAACCTGTAAGAAAAACCAGACACAAAACATCTCCCTGAGCACTACAGCAATCACAATTAAAACAGGGGATTTGGAGGGGGGGTGCAACCAAAGCCAGTTGTGCATTTAATTAGACCCCCCTGACCCACATAGTGGAAACGAGCAGCTGCCAGAGCAGTTTCGCCACTTATCCCAGAGCCAGTCCCGGAGTGCCTTAAACAATGCGCTCATGGAGAGACAGGGTCCCCCTTTTGTGTGGGAGGCAGGTGGCAGGGACAGCACCAGAATTTAAGAAGTCTGATTTGGGTCTCGGGGCACGATGCCCACCTGTATGCTAAACGGAGGGGAGTGAGGTGGGGTCTTCACATCTCCCTTATGCCTAAAAGGAAACGCCTAGAGGAATGACCTTTTTGTTGGGGGCTGAACAGGAAAAGGCAAGGGAGGAGGGCAGAGCGTGTCTCGCACAATAGAAAAATGGGGGTTTTTAACTAGACTCACTCAAGCAGAAAGCTGAAAAAGGCGTCCCATTCAACAACCGAAATACAGAGATCTCCTCCCCCCCTTCGGAAGCTTATATGACGACATGAAAGCGTGCCTGCAGAGGGACCTAAAAACGGAGGGAAACCCAAATCCAAACTGATTGATATGCGCGCCCCCCCCCCCCCCACGCGAGTCCAGGATGAAAGGGGGGGGGGCTGCACAAAAGCTGGGTAGGGGTCTGAAACGAGTCACGGCTGCGCTGTTAATCAACAATGAGGAGCAGATGGACGGACAGGCCAGCACAGGACAGAGCTTTCTACCCAGCGGCCACCCAGGTCTAACTCCAGCGACCACCGGGCAGAAGCACACCTTCCAACCACCCTCAGCCGCTCAAAGGCACTTCTGACAAAAGTCTAGTCTGAAACCGGTGAGCAATGCGCTGGATTTCCACACTGTCAGCGTTTACCTTTACACAAGCATGGGATGGGAGCCCATCAGGTCATTAATCTAGACCCCTGAATAAAAACACATTCACTGCTATTGCCAAAGGGCCAGGTGGAGAAGGTTGTACTCCAAGGCTAAGCCCAAAAATCCTTTATCCTGTTTGTCAGCCAGGGAAAAGGCCCTGGGAATTTATATTTATATATAAAATTGTAGCTAGAGTTCACCAGCAGGAATAACTGAACGACCTCCAGGAAAAGCACCAGAGTGCTAAATCCAAAGAAGCTGGGGGAGTCTGGGGCATCAAGCTTGCAGCTAATCTGCTTAAATAAATCCAATTAATCACCCAGTGTACCAACAGCCAAAAGAAGCAATTATAGCAACCCCACAGCCAAGCTGGGAGTCTGGCAGTGGACCGGCAGCTGCCCGGGAAGGGGGGTGGTATAAAAAGCAGCAACAGGAAGTCACTTACGTCTCCTCCACATCCAGGGGGTCCATCGGGCTGGGGGAATCCATTCCCAGACCTACCTCACCAAAGAGAAAAGTAATGAGACCTTGTACAATCCCATGAGCTTACAACTTAATCACAAGTTACACACATTTCAAGACCTGTTAGCTTACAATTGACACGCACCCTTACAGTGATAGGTAAAGGTTATCCACGTGACCAAAAGAGTCTAGTCCTACCAAGTTTACAAAGCGCTTTCAGCTGATCCGTCTGGGATGCTGCCTTACACTAAAAACGATTCTTAGGAGGTGCGAGATACCAACCAGCATCGGAGGAGGCGTCAGAAGCAAAGGAGGGAATCTTCAGGAGTGGTACCGGCCTTTTCCTTTTGGGAGTATCGCACTGGCTGCAATGAGAAAGATTACCACATTAAACCCTTCCGCAATAGTGGAACCAAAAAACAAAAATACAAACAAAAAAAACATTTCAGAACGTACATCAAAGCTCAGACGGCATTTGCCATACATCGTTTGTCACTTATCGCAAAAAGTACCAAATGCCGTGCAGAGATACTAGACTTGGCACACACTGGCATTGGCCCAAACATACACGTTTATTACGATGATTTAACGCTACGCTCAGAGACATGGAATAAAGTGCACAATGGCCCAGCTACAGAAAAAAACAGTAGTGAACATCATAATTACACCGTTCTTACCTTCCGAGAACAGCGAGATTGGTCAAGTTTAGAGCCAGATTTGTCACGGGAGAGAGCACTGTCACAGGCTCTGGGGAAAAAAGACTCTTGACACAAGGCGAGTTTTTAGAGCCTAGTCCAGGTAGCGACAAAGAGGAAATCCTGGGGATTCCATCGGGCCTGTGGAAACTCGAGTTGGTGTTGACAGGGCTGAAATCGCTGGAGAGCTGATCAAAATCCATTCTGAATTGAAGCCACAAAATCCAAACGACCCAATCAGTTAATAAAAATGTATCTTAAAAAAATATTTCTACGCAAATTCCTCTGTAGAAAACTTAATTCAACGTTACGTTAAATTAGACAAAAACCGAGATTAGCTGTGCAATCGCAGAATAGGCGATTCGGACGTTGTGGCGAAATAGTAGGACAGGCGTATAAGCATCTCGTTAATCAAAACATTTTTTTATGTTTTACTTTTTTTTTCTAGTCAGATACTAGCTCATCTGACTTCCCCCCTCCGACCTATTCTAGATATGGAGCGAGAAAATTGCTTGCGTCCTCTATTTATGTTCAAAATAAGACTGCGCGAGCGGCAATGCAAGTAGCCAATTGGTAACAAGGTTACATGGCTACGTCACGAAACAATCCAATCAGAAACCTTTTTTTTCATTCACGTTCTACACCAATAAGAAATAAATAAAAGGATGCACTGAAAGGCCCGGACAAGTCGGAGAACCAATAGAGACGAGCTAAGCGACGCAAAGGCGCAATGGGTTAGCCAATTAAAATAAGCATTACATATTTTATACCAAAAGAAAAGACAGAGGCTTCAAACTTTTTCCCGCGGAACAATTCAAGCGCCTAAGGAACACCCACACAAAAACGTAGCCAATCAAACTGTCGAATAAAGGAACGTACTATCTGAAAATGCCAAAGTTTAAGGGAAAGTGGAAATAAAGCAACAATAAGCAAACTGTGTATCTAAAATCTGGAGCATTAATCGTTCCACATTTCACACATTAAGAGTATTGTAGAATGTTGGATATATTTAAAAGTAAAGATATTACATATTAAACTTGGTTATACAGTCAACATTTTAGTTTTTCGACCACCCCCCTCCTATTAGAGGGAACGCGAACAGCTGATTGTTTAAACAGGAGAGAATTCCCGTTTCTTAGAATTCTTAGAATTTGTAAGCTACAGTTTATCTTCGCTGTCTTGTGAAACATATAA
>JAOVYW010040663.1:0-21769 GCA_025775045.1 Hiodon tergisus | reverse complement strand
TAATCCCCATTATCGGGACAGATCGAAAAAAGGGGCTCCGGCCTGTGAGAACAGAATCCTGCGCCATCTCAAGGTTTGGCTCTCAAGTCCCAGTCTCAGTCTATGATTTGTGATGACGTTTAAAGTAACCGGGTCCTGGGCCGTAGGTGGTTTTGTGCTGGTGTGCTTTCACTTGCTGCACGGCCTCTGGCCTTTTCAGCCGGTCTCCAGGCTTGTGTAGGCATGTTGGTGTAGTTTTTAAACAAACCTGAGGCCCCTGGTCTCAACTGTGTCTCCTGTGTGAACAAAGACTTTAAGATAGGTCTGTGAAATGGTCTTTCTCACCACTTACTTCAAGAGTCTGCTGTAGTTTTTTCCTTACTAAAAAATAAAAATAAAATCCAGATTTATTTTTCTAGTTGACTGCACACGATTGAACAGTCCTTTCTGACCATGGCATGCTTCAGAGTCTTGTGGTTTAGAACGTCATTGCTGCTCCCATCGTTGAAGACCGCAAACCAAACAGACGTTATCGGATGGGGGTTGCCAGTGAGGTCAATAGGTTGGCTGGTAGAGTTGCTCGGGAGATAAGTGCAATCAACAGCTGCAGCCAGTGGAGGATCTCTGCCGGGACAGGGGGGCTTCCCCTTTTCTGAACCAAAACCTTACAGCCCCACTCCCAAGCTCACGTCAGCACAGCCTTGCATCCCCCCACCATGGATACCAGACAAGCCCACTCACTATCTCCCCCGTAATTCCCGCTGTCGACCCCCATCCCCACCCTGTATCACTGAAAGGCAGCCCTCAGTTTAGTCTTCATGGAGTTCTCCAGCTGTCCACACTCAGCTGCACACAGAGTCACACAGCTGTCGTGCAGTCTTGTAACAGTCCTGTTATAAAGGGATTTTTCAATACTTTCAATGTTAATTCCCCATTGTGTCACCTTTGATAATGGCAGTAATCGGTGAAGAAGTACAGCAGTGGTAATGCTGGACAGTTAAGTGTTTAGTTAATACAGATATATTTGCACGTGTTTTACATTACACTCGGATTTCCAGCACATTTATGTCACTGTTTCAGTACCGCTAAGAACTCCCCTTTCTCCCCACCGAATTAGAATGGAGTACAGGGATCACCAGAAGATTGTCTAGAGTTCATTAAAACTCAAGCACTCAGAATTTCTGTTTTGTTTAGCCTGTAAAATTTACAATCGTGTGGGTGAGGTTTCAGATCCTTTCACCACGGGCTTCTCAAAGGACTGTATCAAGAGTTATTTTTATTATATAAAGCACATTATATATATATCA
Organism: Hiodon tergisus; assembly: GCA_025775045.1. Lineage (NCBI taxonomy): Eukaryota > Metazoa > Chordata > Actinopteri > Hiodontiformes > Hiodontidae > Hiodon > Hiodon tergisus. The sequence goes on along the minus strand of JAOVYW010040663.1, from coordinate 20,483 downwards.
CAGCATATTGTCACATTTCAAAACATTGCTTATACCACTTGAAAAAAGGAAGGAAAACAACACAATTAATGGGTACTGTGTTGTGGTTAAGGAAGTGAAATACTTTGTGTCACAATATGTGGTTTCATGTTCTCTCTATAAAGCTCAACTTAAAATTGCAGGAAGCAGCATTTGCGAAATCTTGTTTGTTTGCTTCATTTCCAATTGTTAAACTGTAAGACCGCTGTGAATGCATTAGTATTCTAACCACGTGTGACCTCTCTTTATTAAGAATAATCCAATTTACTCTGCGTATTGTAACTTTACCGCGGTTCTTTTCTGGGAGAGCACACCGGGAGCTGACAGACGGTTTCACATTGGTCCTATATGTCCATTGCTCATTGGAGGGATGGGAGGGGTCCCCCAATGAAACGTTAGTTATGTGTATTAATGCTCGGCTTATAAGAGCTTATAGGTGGCCGAACTTTTTCTATGTTTTGTATCTTCTGTATCTTCATTTTCACAGCAGTTAGAAACTTAGAACTTCCTGTTTTGATCCACCAGAAGCCTGCAGGTTTTGCTGAAGGGTGTGTGAGAAAAATATGTATTTAGAAAAACCACAAGAGCTGTTTTCAAGAGGGTGGATCCAGCCCCTCTTTATGCACTTCCTTTCTGCTGGGACTTTTAGCATACAGATTGCTCTTCACTGGCACTGATGGTGGTGGGCCGGCCCTGGCGGGCCAGCGTGACTGAAGTCCCCTGCACGAGTGTGAACTGATTGCTGTGGACGGTGCGTCCGGCTCCAGTGGAGGAGAATAAGGAGCGGACAATGGTTTCTCGGGGGGCTGGAATGACCCCCAGCTCTCTGACCTGGAAGAGTTCCGCCCCGCCACGGTCCCACAGGGGGACCTGTAGACAGTCCCAACAGGCGGTGCCATGAAACCCGCATCGCAATCCCGACAGGGGAGCTGAATTTAAGTGGTTTAGAAATTGTTCTCTTTTCAGCTGAAGGTCAGATTGGACATAACCAGGATTTGGTTTATGGGATTTTTAAAAACTCATGCTCTGGTCCTGTTCTTTTTTTATAAAAATGTAGTGTCTCCCCTAGCGTAGCTGAGATTTAACCGGCAGACGGCTGGGGTGTTACCCAGGCACGATCCCTGGCTGTGCAGGCATAGAGCTTGTCTCTGCCCACTGCAGTTAGGTCGTTAGCACCTTACTCTGAGGGTTGGCCCACCTCCACCCTCACTACTTTGACAGTGCATGCCTTTGCCTGTGGGCTTAGCCAAGGGCAGGTTTAACTTCTCCTGCTCCTTCAGCTAATTTACAAGCACAAATGGTGAATGCCCTGCGTGGCGATCAAATCACCGCCCTGTCACACTTTCTCATTTCCACCTGACCTCTTGTGACTTCGAGCTCAGTCAGCAAAACTCCCAAGATCGGTCACAGAACATTTTTGTGTGTTTTTATTTTTCTTTGCAGGGCCACACCTGGTCTGAGCATTTCTCCAGCTGTTGTTTATCGTGCCACAGAGGCTTGTCATTACCCCACCCACCCTCACGGACACACACGCCTACAAGCATACACATATCCACCCACCCTCATAATCACACAGTGTCACACAGACACACACGTACAAGCAGACACATATCCACCCACCCTCATAATCACACAGTGTCACACACACACACACCCTCACAATCACACAGTCACAAACAACCACGTACAAGCATACACGTATACACCAACCCTCACAATCACACCGCCACAAACACACACATACAAGCAGACACATATCCACCCACCCTCATAATCACACAGTGACGCACACACACACACACACACACACACACACCCTCACAATTACACAGCCACAAACACACACGTACAAGTATACACATATCCACCCACATTCTCAATCACACCGTGACACACACACACACACACACACACGCTAATTTCTCTCCATATTCCTTGATTACCTCCACAATATTAAAAAAATTCTCTATTAAAAACTCTATTTCTGTGGGAAATTAAAATGGGTGTAATATTATTAAACCAAAACAGAAATGGAGTAAACATAGGAATGCTTTGATATTTGGAACAAATTTCTACAATGGTAAAGTTTTATGGGTTACACAGTAACTTTCTTTATAACCTAAACTTGATGCAGACATTTTTTTCCAAAGCATTTAATTAAATAATTAATTTACTTTAGTTCATTGGGATGAATTAATTGTTTGGTTAATGAAGCCTTTATAGTAGGCAACCTTTATGATAGGTTTCTGTTAAAATCCAGACACAATATTTAAAGAAAAGCTCAAACAATCCTGATTTAGAAGATCGTGTTTAGGACAAAAAAAATAAGCCTTAACAGTGGCTCCTTGGGCTCAGGTTTGGGATGCACTGTGATGAAATATTTACGTTAGGACGCACTGTGAGACATGGGTTTGTGCCGCACACAGAGTGAGGCATATGGATGCGGTTTACAGACTTCGGATCCTCTTGTTGTTGCTTTGTTAATTGCAGGAAGCACACGTTAGGTAACATTAGTTTATGCCGCTTTACACTTAAAAAAAAAAAGTGAAAAGAAGCAATTGGTCTCACTAACTGAAGTGGCATGCCACCACAGCACAGAACAAAGAACAAATGAACCAGGTCAGCCTGGGGCCGGGGTTACCGGACCAGGACAATGAGGCCACGGGCTCAGGGTGGACAAGGGCCAAACATCTGCCCCTGACCAGGAGCCGACAGATGGAGAGCACGGCGAGGTGGGCTGGGTCTTCAGAAACGGTTCACAAAAGACGGGGAGGGTGGGAGGGAGCACACAGAGAGGTCCTTGCAGACAAAGACAGACCAAGAGCAACCAACACACAGCTGGCATGAGGAAGGACTGAAAACGTGTTCAGGCATGGTCTGTGGGTATCCAGCATTGTTACAGCAAGGCGACAGTCAGACTGTACTAAACAAATAACGGCCAAAACTATTTAGTAAAGTGCGAATCAGTATATTTTTTTCCCTTAGCGACATGCTAAATAGCCGTGCTGAATATTCTCATGTAAGTAACAAGGGGCCCACTTCATTTTAGACAGATGGGGATGGGATACTCTTTAATCTCTCCACGGTGTGAAGTCCCGTGTAAATGTAAATTATCAGCCACAGATTTTATTTTAAATATGGAAATAAAAGTTGATTACTATGAACTGGTCTAAATTAGTTGGCTGGAATAGACTCACATTTAAACAGGGAAGTGAAAACAGCATGGCTGGTCGTCCCGATTTCTGGTTTATTCATGTAAGCAGGCCTGGTGTCGTTACAACGTTATTGAAACATTGTGGGAATGTAATGCAAACGCTAGGCACTGGCTATAGATAACAGGCCTCAGGGCTCCTTTAACCTGTTCCTGGGACCAAGCATTCCAGAATGTTTTTACGTAGTAAAAACCATTGACTTGGGAGAAAACGTTGGACAGGTTGGTGTTAGGCGTGGGCGTAGGATCACGGCTTAGTGTTGCCCTGTTCAGCTCCTGAAGAGCCATTGTGGAACAGAGTTTCCTGGTCTTTTTAAAAGTAATTCGGGCAAATACACAATGCATTGAAACAGGCAATTAAAGGCTCATGCAGAATGCAAATCACCCCTTTTCAGGCAGTGCAGCACTATGTCTATGGCCATTACCCAGGCACGGCCCACCCTCACCACAGTCTTTGAGCTTTTTCCATCTCATGACAGGGTGCAGTGTGGGGATTAAAATGTGTTCTTACGTGTCTGATCCAGGTATTTAGTGTTTCGGTTTCAGAATCAGATGCCTTAGAAGGGAAAATACAAAAAAACAGAACCCTTTGTACAGCATGCACTCCGATTTCTCTGACACAGGGCTGTAGGCAGTTCGACCCCCAAGACAGACTCACGGTTTGTGTTGAACACAGGGCTGTAGGCAATTCAACCCCCAAGACAGACTCACGGTTTGTGTTGAACACAGGGCTGTAGGCAGCTCGATCCCCAGGTCAGACTCACTGTTTGTGTTGAACACAGGGCTGTAGGGAGCTCGACCCCCAGTACAGGATTGTAGTCCGAGCACAAGGAGCGAGACTGCTTGATCCCCAGGATAGGTTTGCAGTTTTGAGTTTGAACCTGAGGCACCAAAACAGCGTGATCCCCAGGACAGGTTCGTGGTCATTTCTGATGATGTCTGAACACGGGGCACCGTATAACGTTTTATAAAGCTGTGTGAAGCTGTGTGAAGCTGTGTGGCACTATGTGGAGCTGTGTGAAGCTGTGTGGAGCTGTGTGAAGCTGTGTGAAGCTGTGTGAAGGTGTGTGGAGCTGTGTGGAGCTGTGTGAAGCTGTATGAAGTTGTGTGAAGCTGTGTGGCACTATGTGGAGCTGTGTGAAGCTGTGTGGAGCTGTGTGAAGCTGTGTGAAGGTGTGTGGAGCTGTGTGGAGCTGTGTGAAGGTGTATGGAGCTGTGTGGAGCTGTGTGGCACTATGTGGACCTGTGTGAAGCTGTATGGAGCTGAAAGAAAGGCCATATGGCAGATGTACATGGCCTCTGAACTCGGGGAACCAGGTGATGGGTGACAGGTGCATTGCAGCCACGGGATCCAGGATTGAGACACTAAAACTGTCCATCCAGCGAAAAGACAGCAGCTGAAGATTTTGCAACGGCGATCCGCGACTGCAGCGGGTAGGGGCGTCAGCTTGAAAAGCAATGCTGAAACGAGCCATTCTGCCGAAACTGAATTAGCATGGATTAGTGGTCCTGTGGAGGAGGGAACACAAGGAGAGGACATGGCCTCTGTCCCAGATTCAAGCGGGCAAAGGTCCCAACCCTCCCTCCTGCTGACGAATGACGGGGGGGCAGTGGGGACGTCAGCACAACAGATTATTGTGCTGATGCCCCCGTCCACAGCCAACAGGCTCGGCCTTGATCTCTATCTCCCAGAATCTCCCGGCTCATTAGGAAAACGAACGCCTCCAGGGGGCTTACTGCGCAGGCTGCCAACAGCTCTGATTTGAAAGACACAGGGAGCAACAACGGGCCGTCGGCTGTAGCAGTCATGCCCAGTGGACGGAATGCAGGCGGTGGAACTTCTTTCCTAAATCAGGGGCAAAGTATTTGTACACGCTGATCAAACTTTGTTTCAGATGCTTCTATGAAAATGTACCTCAGTCAGCCTTGTCACAGAGGTAGATCTTGGCTGGGGATGCTTTCCGTTGGTTTCATAACGATAGGGAAAATGGGTAGATTAAAACGACATGCGATAATTATTAGATAAATGAAACATTGTATGCTAAAGTAATGTGATCTATGGCAACAGTCACAGTGGACTGTGTATTTAAAAGCATCTGATACTGAGTGTAGAAGTGATGATTCCTCAGTAGAATATTTCAATAACAGTCTGTCTGACAGTACCACACAGCCACAACTTAATGCTATGGTATTTCTTATGTAAATATTCCATCAGCATTTTGCCTTTCATGCTTTGACACACAAGGGGTTTGTTGCAAAGAAGCACATCAAGGAAGTCTATGAAATGCTTTTCGGTAAGAGAAAATGGCGTGATTGAGATATTTGAGTTAATACTGAGTTGATTGACGTTAACCGTTTGCATGCGACGCATGACATTAAATTTATCCTTCAGGACTAACCCCGCATGGTCACTACCAGCTGTGACTCCCAACCGAAACACATCACACCTAATTCACAGCCCATAGACTCAATGCTTCAGCGCGTGCCGAACCCTAATTTACTTAGGGACACATTACAGGGAAATCTCACTGCGTGGCATCAAACAGGCCGAAGTTGTTGTCTGGGGGCCTTTGTGTAACTTTACTTGCCCTGGCTCCCCAGGGAGTGAGTGGCTAAACTGCTCAGGAAAACCAAAGGGGGACTGTGTGCAGGATGGGACAGAATTAAAAAAAAGGACAAGCTGGGTTTGAATCTAATGCAGCTGTCAATTAATTTTTGAGGTGCTCCGGTAACAAGACCACAATGTAACTTTTTCCTGAATGCAGACAAAATTTTAAATGGGAGGAGTTCCTTAACCATTTGCAAAAGTGCAATAACATAATTTGTTTTTATGTTGCAATATGAATTTAAAATAGAAGTAACCTATTTCAATTCTTGAGATGATTTATTGACTATATGTAGAATTTATTGGAATTTATTTAATTTTAAGTTCCATGAAATATATATTGGTGATAAACTCTGCAACATTAATGTAAAGGTTGAGGATATTTCTGTAATGCCACATATTTATACGTTCGTAATTCATTAATAAATCTGAAATCTGATCATATTTGTCACACGTGATGGTGAATTTTTTGGCAAGAATTTATTTATAATATATAAACGTGACTCAAAATATGGAAATCAGGATCAAAATATGCAGATCTTCCATTGAGCCCATGTTTCCAGGCAGTGGAATTTTAGTTCAGTGGAGTCACACACTCACAACTCTACTTCGCCATCCCACAAGATGCTTCCTGTGGCGGAGTCTCTGAGGAGAATACCTGATTGTCTGGTAAAGTCCCTAGACACTACTGCCCCCTGGTGGCAGGTCTCTGTCACACCCCTCCAAAAAACTCCATGACGAGAATCTGCTCCCTGGTGAGTTCTCTACCTCCCATTTTCCATACCCCCCTTCCATTAGTTTTTCTTGAGCAAGAATTCTGGCATGATTTGATTAAGAGAAAAGACGAGATAAAGAAATGAGTAAGAAAGAAATACTGTGGGTATTTAACCCGCATGCTTCGCTTTCTGGTGCATGGAGGACATTTATCTGTTCAGGCAATGACATAGAGGTACGACCAAATGGGCCCTCATTTTGTTTGCCACTCTTCAGAAATGCAAGCTCTGCTGCTAAATACTTCTTATTCGACGATACTTTTTCACCATTTCTATGTGTAGTCCAGTCCTCAAGTGCGTTGAAATCGACCACGTTCAATAGTGCCATAAATAAGCAAAACTGTTCCTTACGCTTTAGCATTTGGCAGTCATCAGCGCATTCAATAGCAGTGACCTGCAGATTTGGAAGCTAAAATTTCCTAACGTTAGCAACACTATTCTAGAAAATATTTGCGGCGTGTTGTATATTGTATATTACACAGTTCCAGGTATTCAAAAAAATTTTTTGGTAAGGAGCTCCTCGGATGTATGCAAGGCATGAGATCTCTTCTTTCAGGAATTTCTTTTCAGTTCTTCCAGGGAGAAAATCACCTGAATGCTGGCACCCAGAGCAATTGTTGTGCACATCCCATCTAATCTCTCTAATTTACATAGGGAATCTAATTAACTTATCTATCTCGTGTCAATGACAGCAATGCCTTTGATTAATAAGTCACCAAAGTAAAAATCCCAACCAATCCCTGAGAAAGCTATATCAAGACGAAAGTCACATATATGGTTTACCAAGAGTGATAAAAGTAGAGTAGAGAAAAAAGAGTCAAAAAAATTTCATTCGAAGCAAAATAACCGAAGTTACTACAAACCTACGTTAAAGAAGTGAATTGATTTGATGGTATTTTTAAACGTTTTTATTGAATTTTTTGTATTTACTTTTTTACAGTTAGTACATGCATAAGTATGGTCATCCCTGTGACCACACCACCAATCGCCTTCCCAGCAGGCTCAGACCCACCAACCAACCGGCTAAGAAGGTTATATACAATAGCATAAGCTTTTCATAAAAGTAGTCTGTTGATTAAAGAGGCATACAATCCCTCACATCAGCCACAGCTCGCTACACCGCTTGGCGTTGAGCACAGTTGATCTTTTATAGAGGGATTGACCGTTCCTTCCCCACAGCACCCCTCACATTTGAACCCAGTCCGCTGCGCACTATGTAATAGCACCCCCCCCCACACCTGTAACAGTTGGCCTCCAGCCCAAACCACCCTCTAGCCATGATTTAATGACATTCTGGTTACGGTGGGCTGGCTGCGGGAAGAGATTGCAGACAGATTACCACAAAAAATAAAAATAAAAATACTCCAAAAGCTTTGTGTGTGAGGAACCCATTTTAACAAAATAAAAACATAGATACCTTCCGACCAGCACACACAGACAGATGTATCCCTGTGGATAGGGTTATTCGTGTCCCTTTTCAGTCTTGGAGTTAATCTTACCAACATCACTGAATCACAGACTACTTTCACTTGTTTAATTATGAAAATATGCAGTGCACTCAATATATTTAAATGGAAGTGTAATGTTAAGTGTAACTATTATTTTACAGGAAGTAGGGTCGGGACACCTAAGTGGCAAAATAAAAACATACATTGTCTAATTGTTTTTAAAATAATTGGTATTTTCTTATTTTGCACAAAAAGTATCTGGACGAGAATTAAAATAGCGTGCCATTAAGTAGCAACATCCACCCGTGACCCTGTATGTAAAAAATAAACTATTTCCCCCCTAAAAAGCTGATAGTGTTTTTGTTAACTGGACAAAGGGGGCCGTCATGTCTTACAGACCTTTAGTTAAATAATCAGTATGTCTATTTTTGTCTCTTTTTTTGTCTTCGCTCCACACCTTAACTGATTAAGTTAAATCAATCAATCAATCAATTAATTTTTGTATGGGGCTTTATTTTTTTACATGTTACATTTCACAAAGACGCTTTACAGAGACAATGGTACGCACATTTTCCCTTGACCTGGACCACCAGAAAACAGGCCCAAGGCAATGGCGGCAAGGAAGCTTAAAGGGGGCGCTTAAAGGGGAATCCCACCCTCTGCTGGCCAGCACCGGGATAATAATCGAATCAATTTTTTAAATTCTATCCCAGGTTTCAGCACTCTGCCTTGCCATTCTCCTAACAATGATATGTTACTTTGTCGACCAGACTCAAAGTATCAAAGACTCAAGGTATCAAATCTAAGTTTTGCAGCTTTTCAATCAAATCAGATACATTTTTCCGCGGTTCACCGAAAATAAAGAGACTTGCTTTAATGTTAGGTATGGTTATTGGCAAAAAAGTTTGGCTGAGAACTACACTTCATGCCTTATACTGGGTGCGCTAGGATCAGTTTTAATCCAAAAATGCATTTCATTCTCCTTAGTGTTTTTCCTTAGATTTCTTGGTGTATTTGCTATATTGAATATTATTACCCCAAATGCTTTATTTGGAAATGGTTTTATACTGCAAGCCACCAGTGGGCCATTCTGGAAACCACCTTCGCTTGCTGGTTTATCCACATCATCGAGCCAATACAGAACACAGGACCTAGCACTGCCTCCTGCAAAGACAGTGCTCCCTACTGGTCAGTGTACTCTCTAACCACTACGCCTTCTCCACACTACTCCCAGCATTCTTTACTAAAGCATAGACTCACCGGCCAATTGGAGAGCAGGGTCACCAACCAATGGGAACACAGGCTCAGCGGCCAATTGGTACAAGCTCAAATCTGATCAATAATTGGCCCCCTCTCCCTGTTTGTTCTAGAAGTGGGAGACTTGTAAAATATTACTATTAGTGGCTAATGTTCTGTTTCCGCTGTAATGTCACCCCTCCCATTCAAGTAGTAATTAAAATCTTTATCAGATAAACACTACACTCAGACAAAATCGAATTGCTCTGTTTGTGAGACCCATTCTGACATTGGATTGGATATAAAAAATATGATATTGAAGTGCTATAATTCGTATTTAGGAAATGCAAAATTGAATTTTGATGCGCTATCATGATAACTGAGTTGGAAGGTACTGGTAAGTACTACAAGTCTCCTGAAATTCTAATCACCCATAGTCTCTTTCGCACTCTGGTCAGGGCAAACAGCCCACACGAGAGGTTCAGCACCGATTAGAGGCAGGTCCCCATCAAACGCATTGGCAAACAGCAGGCACTCTGGAGAGGGCAGGCTTGTCATCAGCGAGCTGTGTGAAGCCCTGCGGATTGAACCCACTAAAGACCGGGGCGGTCGGCGCTCTGCCAATCGTGCCCCAGCGGTGCTCTCTCCCCGTCACAACCGGTGAGTGACATGAGCTGGATTCCAACCTGCGAAACACATCTTCCTTTTAATTGCTCCATGTCAACTGTTTAATTGTACTGTCAACCAAACTAATCCGGCCCTAGACAGACAGAGGGGGTGCAAACAAGTCCCTGTTTGGATGTACACAGTTTGTAGATGTAATTCCCATTTTGAATTTTCAACGTCGGAATTACAACACGTCAAATAATTCCACTTTCCTGTTTTGTTGCAGGACAAGAACCTATACACAGTGCCTGTTGGGACTGTTTACCCAGGTTCCTTCTCTCAGCTAACTGAATCTCTGTCTCTACGCTACTTAGGCTAGTTGGGCTTCCTGGCGAATCTTGGTAAATTTCGTCTTCCAACAAAACACTCTGCACAACAAACCCAGCAAATAATTCTGTAACGATCCTATAATGGTTCAGGCCACGGCAAGATTCAAATCCCGGTCTCTGGTGGCATTGTGCTGAAAAGTTTTCCAAAAAGGCCTAGACCTCCAAGCGAAGATGCGGGATCACTAGACTACCTGCACGACACATGCCTGCGATAACAAGCTTACAGTATTACAGTAACTTAAAATGAAACATCAATTGATTTAGCATGGTAAAGGCAGCAGTGTACACAATGCTCATAATGATCAAGGACCAAAATGCTTCAAGTTCAAAAAAGGATACCCCAGGGACAGAGTACTCACTCAGGCCTATACACTATATGCGTTAATATGGCAACACAGTATCTTATTGTATTCATTCGATTCCTTACAAAAATCCGGTAAACTGCATTTGTCTTAACAACAATTATTTTGTGGTAATTCGATAATTTGGTAACTGAATATCAATACGTAAAATAAACATATACTAGTATTTTAATTTTGTAACAAAACCCTAAAATTAGAATGTCAATACGTTCAGTTTGTCTTAATCAGTATCACAAAATAAACAAAACAGAGATTGATACTGCAAAAGCTGCTGTCCTCACAAATAGGAAAGATTCTGGTTATATTTAATAATTACACCAGGATCAAAGGGGTCGATATATGCCTTTCACGGCTGTCTGCCCAAACGTCAGGCCTTTGACGTTTCGGGTGCGTATATTATTTGAAGAAGAAAAAAAGTTAGTTTATAGCAGTTTTACAACAAAGATCACGAAATAACACAAAATAGGTGATGTTAAAAAGGTGGCTAAACCATGCTGTTAGTAACAAAAACATACAAGTTGCTAGGTCTGTAGCAAAAAAATATTGCCTCAGAGATTTTTATCTTAAAATTATTCAGATAAAATAAATCTTTAGCTTTTTGCTTTTCTGAGCATCTTCCTAGACATGTCCAAAGGGCAGCTGTAGAAGTATGTTATTTCATCAGTCACTTAAACGTGTGTCTTCTTTGGTTGCCTCGAATAGATTGAGTTTTGACTGAAATGCCGCCAATTGGTGCACTCTTGGGTTGGTGTAACATTAAATAATATAGAATCACTATCACGTATTTGAGGGATGGGCCTCTCCTCCAACTGGTACTGAACCTCTCATGTAGGCTGTGTAGCAGAAATAGAGACAGGTTTCAATTTGACACCAAATTCAAATTATTTTAAACCCCAGTTATGTAACCACTTTTAAAAATAGGTAATTCAATAATAATAATTTCTCCCAAGCGGTTTTGCTAAGCTTTTCCTTCACCTCGGTGCAATCGTTCTTATCCACGTGGTGGCGCCAACACACAACAACACCAAGCTGTCTTTTCGAGCAGACAAGGCCGCTCGCAGATGACAGGAAAAGAGAGGTGAAACACATTCGGATACGAGTACCATTAAAGCGCACTAATTTATAGGCTTCTAGGGTAAGCTTACTCTGTATATTGTCCATTTATTTTATAATCTTAGAGCTATTTGTGTTTTAATAAATTAAAATTGCTGGACACAACTGACTAATTATTAGTATTAGTCTATATTAACTAATTGGAAGTCTAGAGCGTAAGACTTGTACTAGGACTGTTAGAAACATAACTTTTTTTAAGATTTTGTTTCTGAATGGGAAATTATGCAATTATGATTTTCCAGACTAGGGTTTTAATTTGAGGCTGAAGGCGAAACCCATTTGGACCCATTAACTGTAAATGGCCTTTCACATTAAGTACAGGCATATACAATTGGGTAAATACATAAATAAATAGTAGGAAAGTAAGTATAGCTTTAAGTAAGAATTGAAGAGTGGGATTAATGTGTGGACAGGATGATGTATTTGGGGTTACATGCATGTGGGGTGGAATTCACCTCAGATTTCTGTCCAAAGTTTGGACTTTAAAGTTAAGTGTGGAATTTCTGGTGGCAATGCTTAAGAACAAAAATAGTCTCTGTATGTGTGTGTGTGTGCGTTTTATAATACCGTTTCACTATTTATTAACTGAGTGGATGTCCAGATCATGTTTACTTAACGGTTTAAACTTCATGATGTGTGAAAAACTTTAGGTGAACTTATGAGACTTTAGCTGAACTGTACAAAAGCAGTGTCTTACCCAGGATGTGAATCAGTTAAGCAGAATTTCCAACACAAACCGTTTCAGTTTTATTTGAGGACATAATACTAAAATACAAGCAGCAGTTTTTAAATATGCAAATGGAAACACAATGATCAGAGATTAAGGTACACAAAATATTGAAAATTACTGTTTAGTTTTCTTAATTAATCTTTAAAAAGCCAGATATGGACATAAATGAAACCTGAACTTAGCGCCTAAATGCAATAATTTTTTTGTCTATAGAGCAGTATCACACGGAGTTTCAGGGTGTGCTGGATTTTGGCATAATGGTTCAAAGCCTGGATGAGTGACCGACATTGGACACCATTGCAAATTACTGATCCCAAATACCAAAAAATTCTTTTGAAATTTTATCAGCAATTGCTATGATTTAAGGGTATCTTATAAGCATGTACAAATATTTAATTTAATTTACGTATGGCATGTAACATTTTAATTAATAATTGCTAAAACTATTTAACAAATACCATTATTATCTTGTAGATAATATTGTAGTTCAAGGTCGTTGCAGGTCAGGTTATATCCAAGATCTAATTCATAACCTCAGTCAAAAGTGTGGCTTTCGGATAGACCAACTCACATGGCATCATTCATCATACAAGCCCCTGTAACCAGCAGTCAGCATGTCCGCCCACCTACAGACCTAGCCCAATACCCATACGGAGGTCCTGGAAAATAAGGGGCTTTAAACAATTTGTTAGGACAATATGTCCTTGAGAAGGGAAAGTGTGGTTTTTTTGGGCGTGTTTGGATGCACCAATTGCGTACTAAGCAAGACGGACCTAAGAGAGCTGATTGATAAATGATTTCCAATCAAGCAGGCGCGTTTATAATGGGGTGGAGCCCCGACCTCATCTAAACGCTGTCGAGCACTCCGCTCTCCGTGGATCTGCGGTCGACACACTTGCTGCGACAGAGGACGTCTGTCTTCAGCTTCCAGTGGTCCCTTGATCAGTATCACCGTCATTTAAAGAATGTGTGTTCATTATGTAATAAACGCTGCAAATTCAAGCGAAACTTCCTTGAAACCCACATATTGCCAAACAAAATGAGGGTGTGTGTATGAAAGCTCAGGAATTGAAATGATGTATAAAATGTTTTCTACAAGACGCCCAGGCAAAAAGGACTCACTTTACATATTCCAGTATAATTTATGCCCTTTGTTCTTATCAGACTGGCCTAGCATGTGTGGTCTATGTGTTAAATCTGAAGTGAGCAGCAAGACGCCTGCTCCACCACCAATTCCAGCCATTGTTCATCTGTTCCTCGCTCAGTAAAAAGACAGGGGAAGGAGCTCTAACTGCTTGTTTAATGAGTTCAGTACAGATGTCAAAGCCCCCTTTGCCCCCCGCTCCTGTTTGCGCAGTGCAAAGGACTCTCTGAGCGTTTGGGCTTTGTTTGGGACGTCACCGCGGAGACCGTCCCTTTGATCCTGACTCTCGGTCACCTTTGTGTGTTTCCGAGGCTCGCTGTGACAAATTGTCTGCTTGGCAGGATGCAGCTTTTCACATATTTACCCTTTTCCTTTCAGGGAAACTTTTGATGACAGTGGTGCAGATCCTACAGAGTGCACCGATACAAGGTGGCCTTAAAGTAAGTAAGACCCTTCCCCAAACATCGGGTTCACTCCCCCTGACATTCTAGCCATTTTCAGTAGCTCCAGTAATGTTTCAGTGCTTCCTCTGGCAATTAATCGGGTTGCCCAACATCATCACTTACCCCAAAGAGAGAAAAACAACTTAATGGACTCAACGTATGCGGCCGCACGCCTACTTTTGGGGCTTGCTGATTTCTCGGTATGGGGACAGGTATACATTATGCATTCCTGTTACTTCATGTTTGAGAAATGCTTTGGCTGGGTTAGAAAGGTTAAAGGGGCCGTTATCTACAATCAGATACCATCAGGCCTGGGTCCGGGAAAAAGCCTGGTTACTTTTCCACTGCTGAGGTGTGTCACTCTGCAATCAACCTGATTGGACAGGTTGGATCCTGTTGGGAATATACATTTCAGAATTTATATCAATATATATATAGGTGCTTCATTTTGAATGGCTGTATCCAGTGATCAGACAATTATTATATAATATATTCGTTCATTTGTTGTAGGATTACTTTTTGATGGTTCAATTCCCTCCTCAGTCGTTGTACCTTTGAGCAAGGTACTTAACCTGAATTTACTTACAGTAAAATAACTTGCTGTTTAAGTGGATGAATATAGGAATTGTAAGTTGCCTTGGATAGAAGCGTCTGCTAAATAACTAAATTGTAAAAGCTGTAACCAATTCTCGTTGAATAGGGCTGAAATGAATAAACCTGAGCTCCTCCTATTATGTCTGGTTTCCTGGCAGTAAATTTACACACACAATCCCCCTTATTAGTGCACTCTCAAAAGCAACAATGCCCCCCGCGCTTGATTTTGGTCATCGGTTTTGATCCCTTTGCAAAGACCGGGATGAGTCAGAGCACTAGCCTCAAACGAAGACGTAAAGACTCATCCCTGGCTGAAAGGAAAAGTTCCGGCAGAGGAGCCCTCGTCACTCTCGGAACACTGGCAGTGCAATTAGCTGAAGCGTGAGAAAAGCAATCATTATATTCACAATCAAACTGATTATTTACCACAGCGCCGCGCTAAAGCAACAACGACACGGCGTGCTGAGGATTTTATCAGGGGGCGCACAGAGCATGATATCGTCATGTATTTTGGTAATTATGTTTCATTAAATCAACTCCCTTGGAAGGCTGGTTGTGTCATGTTCGGTCATTTGGTTGGGTGACAGTCCTCTAAAGTTTGAGCATACACATAGCATGCTGGCTATCGTTATCACTGCTTATCCCGCGTACAATCCTTCCAGGTGAGTTGCATCTGCCTATTAGCTTGCACAGGCATGTTGACAGGACAGAATCAAAGAGTATTCCCAGACCTAATGCTGGCGACAGTCTCCCCATCTCCCACAATGCCCCACTGCTCGATGCTCAGAGGTTGGGGGGAGAGCGGCAGATACCCACATGCACAGAGGAACGGAGCTGTGGAGAGAGGGGCAGATACCCACACAGTGTCTCAACATCAATGACAAATTCCTGCGTTGGCCCCTGGAATAACAGGTTTATCCCCCAGAAATGCTTCCTGAGTTCTTGCGCATAGAGAAGGCTTTCCTTCATCTTGTGTCAGGGCTTGCTTCACCCTGAGGTCCCCAGATCCGTTGACATAGGATACCAAGAAAGGCCCTGCTTGCTAAAAGCAACCGAGAATAAAGTGCAAGGTTCTGGTATCAGACCTTTATCTTTTCAACGCTGAAAGCTGGTGTCAGTCTTTAATGGCATTCCCCGTGTTCACTTCCGCTGTGTGCGGCGCCGCTCACTGAGCAGAGTTCACACCAGGGACTCGGGCTAATCAGGCTAATCGGGCTAATCGTCACAGCCCCCGTGCCTCATGTTTGTCGATTTAAAGGAGCTGGGTTCGATTCCCGGTCTGGCATCTTTGCACGTGCACGTGGAACACAGACCAACACCGTGATTAATACTCACACGCTCTAATAAGCCGGACTGAATACACTGTTTGAAATTCCATTTAGTCCAGGTTTGTTCACAAGAAGACTGCTGACATGCCAAGCGTTGGTGTCTTGACTTCAAATATCACTATCTTAACTGCGTGTATGAAATGTCAAAGTAAATTAATGCTGAACAAGTTTTGCCACATGCAGCGCAAGCTATGAATGTCTCAGTTATGGTGAAATATGATAGGAAGTTAATTTGATTTTCACTACACAGCTTCGTACTGTGTGGATGCAGGTTGTTCACAGTGTGAGGTGGAAAATAACCACCAGTCCAGGCTTTACAGCCAGATGTTCGGCACCTGAGGCAGGCCGCTGTTGTGTTCTACTTGTAGATCACAATAATCTCTCATTTATGATGGAAAAGCGGCACCATTGATATTAACAGTGGGGGAAATGCGATAATTAGGAAACGGCCCTTCCAATAACCGCAAACTGAAGACCCCTTTGGTGTGGTTCCCATTGGAATGGAGCGATCCCTCCGACGCCTGCTTTAATTGGCGGGCAGGGGCGCCTACAGGAAGAGCAAACAGAGGCAAAGTGTCAAAGTCCAACCCGCCAATTCTCACCTCCATTAAAGGGTGTGCCTTCTAAGGCCATCGGACCACCTGCGTAGAAGCCGTTTGTACCAAACCACTGTCCGTCCCATGGTAATTAATAGGAGATTTGACAGTTCTTACGCATATCTGGCTTGGCGATGTCGTGAACTTGTTCAGTTGCAATACACTCATTGGACAGGCTAAACGGGGGAGGAGCCAACCCGATGTCTGGAACCTGAAAACATTTCAACGTTTCAATATAAATGGTTATATATGACATCTAATTCAACAATTACATATATATGTACATATAAGATAAAAAGGTTTATTATTTAAATCTACGTACATTTATTTATCATTGGCTCTTTAGTAAAAAAAAAAACCAAAACAAGAAAAACATTTCTATTGATGCATGGCTGTATTATAAATCTTTGCGAACATGTGTGGAATATGTTTCTTTGGGAAACAATAACCACGATCAGCCAAGATGGATCTGTTCTGTATAGAATATGTCTATGGTACAACTTTCACTGATATGAGCTGGATTCATATTGTATGTATATTGTATACCCAATCACGTTGGTCAAAATAAAGAGCTAGCACACACATTGGTTATCGTCTCATTTTTATAAATTAAATAGGCCCATATATTAATTCGCTGTTTTTTTTAATTTATTGTAGATTTACAACCACCTGACCAGTCTGGCAATCTTGATTGAATAATCAGGAAAAAAAATTTTTTACGTATTTGAGCTGGACCATTTAGTTGGCCGGCTGTCATTCAGTCCTGGGTTCGACAACATAAAATACAGCAGAGTCCATCCATCCATTTTCTAAACTTGAGAAACCCAGTGATCTGTGGCGTAAAACCCAGGATGGGATGCCAGTCTGTCCCAGGACACCACATGCACGGAGTGAAATTTCGACTGAACGATCAACACGAACAGTAAGTCTTTGGAAGGACGCCCACACAATCTCAGAGTAAACACGCAAACTCCACACAGACAGACCCCTAGGCTACGGTGCGGCCCATTTTGCAGAAAATTATTTAGAAAGTGATGTGGGTAGCAATCGGGCAGGGATTGTGTGAGGAGTTTCCTCAAGCATGCCGAAAACCTTTTAGAGCTGGGAGGGGTGGGGCTCTTTCGTCAAAACCGGTTCAATTAGTGGCGTTAGTTCTCCTCCGGCATCGTGTAAAGCGTGATGGGTCACCGCCAGACGGGCTCAATACACAACTGCCCGGGCCCTGCCATGCTGGGCTCTGTGCGTGTGGCTCCTTGCAGATGGTAATCCCTCATTAACTTGGTAATGACTTAGGCCCATTGTGGCTGGAGCACTCTGCTGGAATCTCCCCCCATTGTCTCAGGGACACCTCAAACAGTAGCAGTTCACAGCTTCCTTCACACCGGGACCCAACTTTCCCAGAGACGCCTTCTCCTCTCTTCCTCCCTCGGTGAGAAGCGGCCGCTCTGACAATCGTTACCGTGACATTATTTTGACAACCTGTATTTGACAAAGCAGAACAAAGATTACATTTCAAACACTCACATACTTTTAAAGGGGTTAACCCCCCAGCCCCATGTGACACCAAAAGAGAGTGATTTTCTCAGCTCCTGCATGCTTGTCATCTGCTTTTATCCTAAAACAGACACTGTCCGTTTGTTTTGAAAAGCTCATCACATCATCCCTGCTATCATCCCAGAACGGCAGTCCAGCTTTCTTCACCCAGCAGATTATGGATCATTTGCTATATTTTGCACGGATGTAGAAATCAGCCAATGAGTGGTGCTGCCTGCGTTCATCAATGCCTTCTCACGTACGAGATATAAACACCAACAGGTCCCCCGCACTCACATATCTTTAAGCAGGGAGGTTTTCACTGAGGACGGTGTTGATCAGACCATTCCTTGTATTAGAACCAGAGAGAGTCAGGCGCCGTTATATTGTTCACAGACATCAAAGTCTACAGAGGGGTAACTAAAGAAATAAGTGAGTTTTGCTCGCCCTTGTGGGTGGAATAATATAAATCAGACGGAAGACTAGCCCAGACATGCACCAGGTGACCTACCTGTCTCATTATACCTGCTCTATCTGTAACTTGCTCTGGCCCGGTCCCGCCATAGTATCTGGGTGCGGATTGGAGACAGACGGTAAATACCGGGCCTTTCTCTGAAATCCTTTCATAGTCAAAGTGAGGGAAAAAGCCCCACAGCTCTCATTTTCAGGTGTCGATGGCCACCACAGTAGCCAGGTGACAGGACTGACCGCGACCACACCTCTGCCGTTCCAGAACGTTATGAGATGTGCGTCGTAGACTCATTAGCGACAAGCATGCATGAAGAAAAAGGTAAAAGGCACAGTGACTGTTAAAAGTGTCAATCAGGTGACAGAAGAGGCCTTTTTCACCTGGGTCTTAATGATCATAGCGACTCTGGGGGCTTTGTTTGATTCAACTGTGTGTGAACTAGAAATAATTAAAGTTATGTACCTCTCAGCCTGGACATAAGCCCATGGAAAAAAACTCACAATTACCTGTTAGAGGTTGAGACAGTCAGCTGAATGCCAAAACAATTCTAATTAAAGACAGACAAAACGTCTTGGTGGACCATTACATCGACTTTTAAAAAAAAGTGCGTGTCACATGAACATATGTGTACTACTTGTGTAGACATGTGGATTTGTGTCCTGGTATGGGATTGGATGGAGGGATAGGCTCTCAGGTTCAGGACTGGGTGGACCAGTGTGGCCTTCTCCAACCAGGAGAGACATATAACGCAGTCAAAGAAATACAAAAATTATATATGTATTAAAAGAGCACTTTGAGACCATAATGGAAGCTCTACTTTAACATCATGAATATACTAATATACTAACCTCTTGAAACTCCATTGTTGCATAGGAATAACCTTAACCTAACCAGCTAAACTCTGTGTTTATATTTCTTTCAGGTTTAAGATCTAAGTAACTTGCTTTCTGTCATGGTGCTTTCATTGTCAAGGGGACCCCCCCCCCCCCAATTTAAACATCACATTAATTCTGCATCAGTCTGGTGGGGCAACGCAATCTCTACACTGTTTTAAACTTAGTACCAATATAGCCTTCAGCTGTGTTATAAAAGTTAAAAGTATTGAGTACTTCGGATATCAAATATTATAGCATAAAATATTGAAAATATATTATTTTGGCTATTGAAGTTGGATTTTTCGTATTTCACAATTATTGTGCCAATGCAATTATGGCGGGTTTCGGACTTTCTCCTTGCCATTCCTAATTCAATAATATTCCAGAATTTTAGGAACCACGGTATCGAGGGAAGGGAGGGCGTGGCTCCTTTTTTTATTTCCAGTTGTGAGAAATTCGCTAACAAACCGAATGACAAGGGGTGGGTGGTCTGTAAATGACACGGAATAACGCACACTCATTGTTTAGCTGTCCCAAAGGTCCGCTGTGTTTGCCTTGTCCATTAGGCATTTGGGTGTCAGGAGAGCGAACAATTAGAAAGTTCAGAAGTCAAAGAGAATCGCTGTTACCGTTACTGTTTGAACGTGTTTTTAACAGTTATTTAAAGTTCTGGAATGTGCTTTTTGCATGACTTCCTAACGATGGAAATGAGGTCTGCAAAGTTTGCAGAGCTGGTCATAATCCCCTGTTAAAAGAGAGGGCACGTTGTTATAAAGCACTGCAAGTAAGCAAAGCGGAGTTCTTAAAAGAGGCCGCTCTGCTTTTCATGTAGTCCTTTTCAAGTCTCCAATTAAGAGCTAGGAGAAACGAGACTTTACCCAAGTAATTTCTAACGAAGGACGAAACAGTAACACGCTATCGTTCAAATAAATAAATATATGAATATATTGTTAGACCTACACATAATCACAATAGCCAATAAAATCCTGAGATACGAGTCTATAAACCGG
>JAOVYW010040652.1:4469-26507 GCA_025775045.1 Hiodon tergisus | reverse complement strand
TTTTGTGTGTGTGTGTGTGTGTGTGTGTGTGTGTGTGTGTGTGTGTGTGTGTGTGTGTGTGTGTGTGTGTGTGTGGACCACTTGCGTTGTCTCCTCTGTTGAGCTGGAGGGTGGATCTGAACCAGAAGTAGTGATACACATGCAGGCATCCCTTGAAAAATAAATTTTGCATTGTCAGCAAGATGAACCGGTGAACCGATTCAGAGAGACACGTAAGAACACGGACATTTTTTCACTTATTTCAACACAATGCCAGTGTTTCAATGAACCCAGAATTGCTGTTCTCCTTTAATTAAATAACTCAAACTTTCTAGGAGTGAAACTTATTATTACAATAATCAATAAACAAAAATTAATTGCAAACTGGGGAAGGCAAATGGCTTTAAAAATTAAAAAAATGCAGAGATGCACTCACTGATGTGCCAATATTTGAGTGAATTTATAACATAAATAGTTGAGGGAGCAGTGTTCTAGATATGAATAAGGAGACCTCAAGTTCCTCAAAACGCCATGTTGTGTGCATTGTATTGCAAGTACTACTGTGGCATAATATTGCCACTAGATGTCACTATAGCTCTAGGAAAAGGGAGAGAAAGACAACTATTTGTGATTAAAATATTTAGAGTTTTGAAACATACAGAGTGTAAAATGTTCTATTAAAAAAAATATATAATTTTGTTTTGCCATGTGGCCCTAGCCGGCAGGATGAACCGGTATACACTCACTAAGAGAGGGATGGAAGGAACACAGATATTCCTTCTAACCTTCTTCTATAAGCTTCTTAACGTGTTATGTCAACCCTGTCAACGTTGTAGATGTGTTTTCAAGAAAAATGCTGAATGCTTTTGGTTGAGAGCCAATGTTTCTTTTTTGGCGATTTAACAATGTAGTGATTTGGAAATGCTGTCTGACTGCATAGACCAATTTTGACAGCTTACAGTTTTTTTCTCTAATCGCTACATGCCATCAGTAGCTGTAGTGATTAAAACACACAGAAATGCAGGACAATTAGAACAATTATAAAAAGAACACTCAACAATTTTACAGAAATCTGTTCCTAATTCTATTCCACCCAGACCTGTGTTCTCTCATACTTCCTGTCTGTGTAGTAATCAGCACAGTCACAGCTTAATTTGTTTGTTTCTCACACCAGCTCTTTTTCTAATCTTTACTGTAATATTCCACTGCAGACACGTTAATTGGATAGATTCTCAGAGATACTGAAGTTAAATTACCAGCAAAGAATGGAAACACCCTCTCAGTGAATGTGTGTTTAAAAGTGTAGAGAGGAGTGTTGTCGCTGGGGTCAGAGAATGACAGCTCCCCCCCGTCCCAGTCCAGCTGCACTCTGATCCTCTGGAAGTTCCTCCTCACAGCGATTGGTGTAGGGGGTGAGGTCAGTGCTGTGTTTTCTCCCCGCTTGCCGTCTATATACAACACTCCATTTTCTCGGGATGAAGAGTCACTTTTCCTATTGGTGGACTCTTGAAGTCCACCCTGAAGCCAGCACCGTTTGCCTAATAAACCTCTCTGGGTTGTCAGGGAGAATTTGCCTCTCATTAGTGAATGTCACACTGGTCAGATCCTCAGACAGTAAGAGATATTCCCCTGCGGTGTTGGGGTCCAGAATCACAGGAGCTGAAGGAAAAGAGGGAGAATGAGACATCAGTACCGACCTGAACAAACATGAGATTTTGTTATAAAAACTGTCGTTTTCAACATGTGACATATGTTAACCCTATGGAGTGAAAAGACATTTCAAACGTATGGGCAACAACACAATACTCCATAAATAGTACTTTAAAAATATTTTAAAATGTATGGACATTAACACTATAAATAGTTTATAAACGGTATCATTTAAAGTATGTTATAGTTTATCATCAGAACTCGGAGACAATTTTAGCAAACTAAATTCCGGATAAAATGACAAAAGACTTTTATATTTCTTCTTTGCATTATACATTTCATTTATAAATAATATTTTTCCTCAGCGTACACTGGAGAACAATCATAACATAGGATTACTTTTAGCATAAAAATACAAAAGGTGTTGTAAAAAAAAAAAAAACTTTTTCCGGGCAGCTTCTTGAACCAGTCGCAGTTTATGGTTTTCTGAGGTTTGGCAGACCAGACAGACGGGTATCGTCCAAACAGAAGAGTTTGAGTTTCTCGCTGTGCAGACTGCAGAGCACTCCAGATCCCATTTCAGCTCTCTGACTTCTCTCCTTTAAGAAGGGCTCACAAGTGTTCTTCAGAGCCAGGTTAGAGCGAGGATGATACACTGAAGACTCACTCCTACAAACTGGACATTCCTTAGAACTCTTCTCTTCCCATCACTGATTCAGACAAGCTTTACAGAAGCTGTGGCTACAATTCAGGAGAACAGGATTCCTGAAGATCTCAGAGCACACAGGACACGAGAGCTCCTCTTCCACTAATGAGGTTCTGGTCGTATCTCTAATAAGTTACAGCCCATTTGGTGCTCAGTAATCTTGGTCAGTCTTGCGGTGATTGACAGATTTACTTTCACTTTTACTTACTCAATGATCTCCTAAATTATTTTATTTTCTCAACATTAGCGTTAAAATAGCGGTTTAAGTATTTAAATCAATATTGTAAAGATTCAATGTTGAAATCCTGTGTTATTTATGTGCTATGTGAACCCTGCATTTATAACCAGGAATTTACATCTTTTTTGATAATGATGGTGAGACCCCACATTAAAAACCTGGCTGAGAAATGTCTATTATGCGGTTATTAGTAGCATTCAGGTTTCATAGGTTGAGCTTCCAGTACAGGTAGACAGGATTAGTATTGCTGTCTCTCGAGTGTCAATGCGATAGAGCGGGGATATTAGTTGAATCTGTAATGTGACATTTATAAACTAAGATAAAAATATATTAGAATAACATTTTCAATATCCATAAAAAAAGGAATATTTTAAAACATTCAAAGTTCAGTGTTCTATCTCCTATACCTGGTCCACTGATAAGTATTGATAAGTCATATTATTGGACTGTAGCTAACAAACTGGGGCGGGAGAAATATTATCAGGAGTAAATTTCTATGTCATGAACCTCTTACTAAATATTTTATTTTTTACTGATTCCTTACTAGCTTACTGGCAGTGCAGCGTTAATCAAGCAGTCTGGCGCCCTCTGGTGTTCATCTACCATTAAACGTTAATGTTACAAAACGTTACAAAGATTTTTAATGTAACCACAGCTATGTAAAATAATACAACATCGATAACCAGGAGGGAATATATATTTTTTACACATTATAATAAGAATTTTGACCACCTCTCATTGTTCCCAGTTACATCCCCCTTATTAAACGTGCGAAACCATCAGTGAGGAATGTCAGTGTGGCCAGAGGGGCCATATTCTACACTGCAGCACCAGTTTCAGCACACGGATTGGAGCTTGTTTACCACTCAGGCCACCTGGGATTACCACACAGATATCGAACTGTATGCTTCCTCCGTTCTGGATTACATTAACACATGCACCAACAGTGTTACCAACCACAAACAAATAAGAATTTTCTTTTAGTTCTGGCGACGCGGAGGCCTACAGTTCAACCAAGGCTAACCTAAAGAAGGGCAAAAGGAGAGCCAAACACGACCACGAACTGCATCTCGAGGAACATTTTCACAACAACTCCCAAGATCCCAGACGCATGTGGCAGGGCATCCGGGCCATCACAGATTACAAACCAGGGAACCATCGAGGTGTGCAGGTCTGCACTGTGCAGGGTCAATGCAAATAAGTCTGTTGGTCCTGATGGCCACGTACTCAGGGTATGTGCTGGACAGCTGGCCGGGGTTTTCACTGATGTTTTTAACCTGTCACTGGCCCAGGCAGTTTTCCCCACGTGCTTCTTGACAGCAACCATTGTGCCAGTACCAAAACAGTCTGTGGCAACAAGCCTGAATGACTACCGACCTGTTGCATTCACCTCCATTATTACAAAGTGTTTGAGAGGCTGGTCCTAGCTCATCTCTTTGTTTATCGACAGAATAGGTCAACAGAAGATGCCATTTCCATGGCATTTCAGTCTACTCTGACCCACCTAGAAAATAGCAGCACCGATGCCAGGATGCTTTTCATTGACTTCAGCACCATCATCCCCGCCAAGCTTGTCGTTAAACTCCATGACCGGGGCGTCAGCGCCTCCCTCTGCAACTGGACCCTGGACTTTCTGACCAACAGACCGCAGTCAGTCAGGCTAGGCAAACAAACCTACCCTGACTCTGAGCACCGGTGTTCCACAAGGCTGCGTGCTCAGTCCTCTCCTCTATTCTCTCTTCACCCACGACCCCTTCCACCCCAACCACAAACTATTTGCCCACCTCCCATCTGGGAGAAAAGCAGGTTGTGGAACATTTTCTTTCTTGTAGCTGTTACCCTGCTGAACTCAAACCATCCGCACTAGCACCTCACCCCAATATCACCTCTCATTGTCTGTCCATTTGGGACCTGTTTGTAATGTACACTACTGATCATACTCATACTCTACTGAACACACTGCTGCAAATTAACTGCACTCTGTCATACATACGGTACATATAATCATTGTTATTCTGCACTTCATCACTTTAACACCTGCACTAATGATGGGACGTTGTTTCAATTACTACTTTAGCACTACTTTTTGCACTTTCTGGGTCAGATGCTAACTATATTTCATTGTCTTTGTTTTATACTTTGCGCAATGACAATAAAGTTGAATCTGAATCTGAATATTGTTACCGTTACTATAGCTATCATTTTTGGTTTGTCTATTTTATAAAAAGTAAATGTTTCAAGTTCTGTTCTCACTCTATATTGAGGAAAAGACTGAAGTCAGGGATGATAATGTTGAATGCAGTGGTTAAACTTGATAAATAAGTGATGAATTGTAGGTGAATTGCTGGTGATGGATTTTTGGTGACAAACTGGTCGTAGAACCATGCTTCACTGTACCACGGAGATAAATCTTGTCGGCTCCTTAGTTGATGAAGAAGAAGTCAAGATGGTAAAAAAAAATCATAATGGGACAATTAAATTCTGACATTACATACAATCACAATAAATAGCTTTTTGAGGAATTTTAAAAAATTGGAATCGCAGATTAGGAATGGCCAATTGTGCAAATATGTCTCAGCCCAGTACCACACGTGGGGAGGATGAGAAGTCTCCTCCAATCCAGGTCGCCTTCAGCCTATACAAGAGGCTCGCTATGGACACATCCCTCTCAGCAGTACTACAAGCCTGCGGGCACCAGGGAAGACGGCAGAATACGCTCTTTATCAACATACTGAAAGAAACCATGCCAACATTGAACCCACCCAAGCCCAGGAGGCGTGCTGCTCCATCAGTTACAAGGGTAAAGGACAACTGGTTTGAATGACAAACTCCAACTCATGACTCAGATGTCATATTTACTGACTGAGTCACTCAGGAGGGTGAGCGCCTTTACTGACTGAGTCACTCAGGAGGGTGAGCGCCTTTACAGACCGAGTCACTCAGGAGGGAGAGCACCTTTACAGACCGAGTCACTCAGGAGGGAGAGCAACTTTACAGACCGAGTCACTCAGGAGGGAGAGCAACTTTACAGACCGAGTCACTCAGGAGGGAGAGCACCTTTACAGACCGAGTCACTCAGGAGGGAGAGCAACTTTACAGACCGAGTCACTCAGGAGGGAGAGCAACTTTACTGACTGAGTCACTCAGGAGGGTGAGCGCCTTTACAGACCGAGTCACTCAGGAGGGAGAGCGCCTTTACAGACCAAGTCACTCAGGAGGGAGAGCAACTTTACAGACCGAGTCACTCAGGAGGGAGAGCGCCTTTACTGACCGAGTCACTCTTTTTCAACCTTCAAGTCAAGTTTTTCAGAGAGCTTAACTCACAGCGTACACCAATAGAGTTTAACTCTCAGGAACCACTTGGACTTTCTGAGATCTAGAGTAACCATAAGAAATCAAACCTTAGTCAAGCTAAATGAAATTTTATGTTCTGTTACAATTCAATTCAATATATATATTTTTAATTAATTAGTTTGTATATTTATCTAGTAGTTGATTAACCCAACATGTAAACCGTAATGTAACCAAAAATAAACACTGCTTATAGAGCGACCAGACCTTTGGCCTATGCTGTGGTCTACCAGATTGACAAGTGCCCGGGAAAGAGATTCTCTAATTGGCAGGCCAGGGTGATTTTGTCCAATAGATGTCTGGATATGAAGAAAGAAAAAAAAAGTTAAACAATTAATTTTAGTACGGGATTTCATTTTTATGTAGAGTTGTATATTTTTTGCTTCTTCAATTCATTAGGGTGTGCAGGAATACCTCTGAGCCCGGGGTTTGACTGCACAGCGCTGTTCTCTGTACTGCTGCTTGTGAAAATGCAACGGATTAGTGATTATCCCAATGGGCATCATGGGCTGCAGCCCAGGGCCCCGAACACTAGGGGGCCCCCAATAGGATTCTCGTTTGCATTTTAAACGTGGACACACACACACACACACACACACACACACACACACACACACACACACACACACGAGTCACGACAGACAGTAGGCTACATACAGGATAACCTCAACAACATGTCGCACGAAAATATCAGAAAATATGACAGCAACAGAAAAAACTGAGAAATGAAGAAACTCTAAGCAAAATCCTGCCGTCCCTGTAAAGTCAAACTGATAATGGCTGGTTAATTTACACTATAATAATAATAATAATAATAATAATAATAATAACACTAAACAAAACAATTTGCCTATTAAAAAAAACAAAAAATGGTGTCCTTTCGGCATGCCGTAGTTATTTGACGCAATTAAAAAAATCTTATGCTAGCTATACCCACTGGCGTTAAACTAAAACAAACTAAAAATGACTGAAATGTCAGTAGCCCTGGGTCTCCAAGTACCTTAACACGGGCCTGACTGGGTGTAGCAGTCTTAATGGGGAACACTTGAATGAATTCTGATTACAAAGTCAGTTGCCTAAGAGTCAGAAAAATTGTGGAAGGGAGCTGTTCAGTGCAGTGGACTAACAGTGTAATCCAGTGGGAAGATGAAATACAGAAATCAGCAGAGTTTAAAACCAGCATCACAGTATTTTCTTTTTTGTGAGAAGCAAAGAACGTTAAGAATGCCAGAAAATCCATGTTAGTTAAGTGACCATGACTGAGCTTACATGTATACTTTTGAGATAAGGAGTAAAGGGCCCAATCTTAAATGATTAGTGAGCATTACTGTACTTGATGTAAATATACATATCGTCAGTGATTATGTGAAACTCTTCACAATTGAATGAAAGTGTATGTGGTGACATTGATTCATATTGAATGTGATGCCATTGTTGCGGTTATCGACTGCTGTAAATGCCAATATTTAAAACCTTGTTTTTAATTTGGGATTGTAGAACAGCCTATTCACACCCCGAGGAAGGCCGCTGAGCCAAAATGTCTGTGGAGAATAAAATCAAAGTGGTTAGTGTGAAGTGTGCAATGTAGAGAATCTTCTCAGGAGTGCCGGCCTGCCAAAATCTCCAAGAGGACGGCGTAAATAGTACAGGGAGTCACAAATGAGCCCTGGAACAACATCAAGGGATCTGTAGGTCTCTCAAGGCGGAAACCACTGCTCACTGGGAAGAACACAAATGCTTGTCTCATGTTTGCAAAAAAGCACCTGGATGATCCTGGAGAGTGCTTGGAAAATGTTCTTTGGACATATTAGTAAACAGTGAAAGTTTTTGACCAGCATGGGTCCTGTTAATTCTGGGCAAAAACCCAACACTGCATTCCACAGTTCATCGTTTGGTAGAATAATTTGGTAAACAGTCAAGCGTGATGATAGTGTAATGGTTTGGGGATGCTTTGCTGCATTAGGACGCCTTGCCATCATTGAAGGAACCATAAATTCTGCTCTGTTTCAGAGAATTATACAGGAGAGTGTCAGGCCAACTGTTCCATTAGCTTAAACAGAAACACACTCATGTGTCATGCACAAACATAATGGTTGAAGAACAAGAAATTTAAAGTTTTGGAATGCCGTAATTAAATTCTAGCCATAAAATTCATAGAGGAGATGTGGCTGGACCCGGAAACAGAATTTAATGCTCAAAGATCTGTCTGATTTCAAGCAGTTCTATATGGAGGAGTGAGCCAAAATTCCTCGATGGTGCTGTGAGGCTCATCAATAACTACAGGAAGTGTACAGTTGCATTTATTCCTAGTAAAGGTTGTGGTACCAGTTATTGAGTCTGAAAGGGGGTGATTTACTTTTTCACGGGGCATTGGGTCTTTTTCAGGATTTTTTTATTTTTTTGCAATACTGTACTTTTTTTTTGTTGATCTGGATGAGGATCCATTTGCCAGCCATTATCCATGCTAATTTAACATTTTCCCCCTGATAAAATAAACAGCCTGTACAAAACACAGGGACTCTCTCACCAGCATCTGGACGAAGCTGGTAATAATATTGGAAGTAGAGGCTACTGCGGATTAGGGACTATGGGGAGTCTGGTAATATTAATTTTGGCTAACCTGTTTGTGACTTAGTGTGTTGTCCTTAAGGTTGTTAAGTTTCCTTTTTGCAAACATGTTTGTGTGTTCTTTAAAGTGTGATTGGCTTATAGCTAGGGCTAAACCAGTGAGTTTGAAAACTTTGGGAATTTGCTCATAATTTATTTCAGAGAGAAAAAAACAGATGTGCAAATAGTTACTGAATATTAGCAGTTGCCTCTCATGCTCGTTCAGTAATCCAGCTATGTGTTTTACTATTATTATACAGTGCCTATAAAAAGGTGGTTTTATATTTAATTTGCTTTAATATTGAACCTTGGTGAACTTCATTTGACTTTATTGTCCCTGATCAACAGAAAAAGATTCTTTCATATCTTACCTGTCCACCTTAATCCTCCTGGCGCACAAAAAACAAAAACAAAAGAACAAATGCAACAAACAGGATGAGGACTAACAAGTAATCCGTAACCACACTAACCAAAACACAATCACAATGTAATACGTGTAATACTAAGAACAAACAAATAGTAAACCACACAAGTACCTAAATCTCCCTCTCAAAGTTCTCAAGTTCTCTCAAAGTATCTCCTGCTTGTAATTTCCCGACTGAAGGACAAGACGGGGTATGTAAAGGGAGTCTTGATTGGCAAGGTGTTGACAAAAGTGTTCTTGATGATGATGATTGATGGGGAATGGACAACCAATCACAGCCGGACCACATGGATGTAGATTGACAGAAGGGGAAAACAGAAGGGAACACAAAACATAGCAAGAACAGACATACTAGAGTAGAGGGACGTAACATAGGACATGTGACCCAGACACACAGACACATTGTGGAGCCAAACAATTAAAGGTTTAACAAAACAAATCCACTTTAATGTGTAGAGCAAAATATCCAGTCCACATTTTGTGATAATGGGAAAATTAAACTGACAAAATAAATTCTAAAGTTGCCAAGGAAATGTGTCTTACTCCTACGTTCTTGCACTATGGAACAGGTCAGTCGTTAATAAATGCTTACCTCCCATCTACACATTCTTGGCACAAACATTTTGTCTACTCGTAGGGCATTCAGAAACAGTATCTCTTCCTATAGAAACTGAAAGATCTATGTTGCTGTTCAATCAAAATCACTAAACCAAGGAAACCAGAACAGATGTTCAAACACCACAATGACTTCACGGAACGAATAACAAGGTCTAACCACAAGAGTGCACAATGAAAATAAATAATTCAATTCAATTTTAAGGAATGTATCTTCTCATTAATTCTGCCAATGCAATTTGTACGTACCTTCTGTGGTTTGTTTGAAAGGCATCTTATCCTTCAGTGTAATTTGATGTGTAGACCTGAGGAGCTTTGAATTACAAATGGTCTGAGGCTTCATAATTAAATTCATCATTGAGTTGTGTTGAAATGTATGAGTTACGTGTAGCTTTGTTATAAACTTTAAGAAAAGTAAAATCTATACTGAGGGGGATATATTCACTAACCAGTGCTGTGCACAGAGCCAATCTTTAATATTTTGCTTTACAAAATATAACTGTTGGCAAAATACAGCAGGCGTTGAAATTAGTAAAGTAAGAGGAGTGGAACGTTAAGTGAGGCGGGTAGAAAACAAGCAACATAGTACAACATAATGTCATTGAAAAAACTGTAACAAACAAAATTGATTTTAAATTTTATTTTTTTGTACATAGTTGTTAATCAATCCCTAACAGTTTGTATAAAAACATTATTGTTGCAAATACAATATAATAATAAAATTAATATCAAATACAAATAAGCCATAGGCCTAGGTCATGAATGTGTATAAAAGACTGACCAGCTATTTTAATATTTGTTTAATCAATTCTATACAACTGTGACTCTGTACTTATCTCAAATAAATGTGAAATTTTCTTAAGAAGTAGCAGAGTAGCTCTAAAATATCCGTGCATTTTGAAGAAAAAAAACAACAAAAGATTGTTACACTATTATGTGACTGCTAATATTGAAAGAAACCAACAGCACTGAATGTTTAAAGATCAGAGTCCTGTAAAACATGTCTGCAGTGCGCGACATTCAGGAAACCAGCGCTTATACCATCGTTTTCTGGTTCTCGTGCATGCTGTCGCCAATGTGAGACTTATCGTAGCCTGTTCTGCGTTGGGCCTTGTAAGCCACTGAATTGAAGCTGAAACAAAATGGAGGAAAAGACAATAGAAATGTATGTTCTGCTGGAAACATTAAGATTTATTTAGGTGTTATAATTTATTTATTTATTCAGTAGTCCACTGGGCTGCCAAAAAACTAATTCTAGTATTCCAGCCGTGCTTTTAGTTACTAGATTATTTTAAATATTATACAACGTTGAAGAAACATGGGAAGAGACATTGTTGAATTGTTAAATAGAGAGCAGGCAACTAGCTGGCTAATTCAATAGCAGGTAGCAGGCAGCTAGCTGGCTAATACAATAGCGGGTAGAAGGAAGCTAGCTGGCTAATTCAGTAGTGGGTTGCAGGCAGCTAGCTGGCTAATTCAATAGTGGAAAGCAGGGAGCTAGCTGGCTAATTCAATAGCGAGGTGCAGGCAGCTAGCTAACTAATTAAAAAGAGCAGGCCTATGCTCTGTTGTGTTTTTTATCAGATGTACAGATTGCAACAAAGCTGCTGTGCCATTAAGCTCGTGCCTTCGTGGCGTGTGAGGATGAGCTGCTGATTTTTTGCCTGATGCTACTGACTCATGAGTGAATCTGAGACATTACAGAGAGTGTATATTCTATATTCAGCATGGTGGGGATGGGAGTGGTGCCCATAAACAATGGGCCAGTCATGACCAGCTTCCACCGCTGATGTATCATATGTAGCATATGTATTAAAGACGCAAAGAGCAATATGTAATATTCACTTTTTATAATAAAAAAAAATTGCTTGTCAAAAAAATAACTGGGACCATACCTTTGCCTAGTCCATTGACTCCTGTTTCAGAACTTTACATTGTTTAGCACCTTCTGCCTTGAATTTCTTTGAAGAATGCATCCCCACATTTGGAATGTAGTCATCATACGTATGTTCTCAAGTCATGCTAGTCATTGGTAATAAGACTTTGATACGTGACTGCCTTGCTTTTCATTCCTTGCTGGAATTGCTCAGCAACTTAAATTTTTAAATATGACGTATGTTCGGTCTGATTGTAACCTATACGAGTTGGCTCGCCCGACCTCCGACTGGGAACCACTGCACCCGAGGGACAAACTCCTAACAACTAACTGAACTTTTGTCTTGACTCTAAGAGATGACGTCCTCTTCTGTAGCGAACTCGTCCTCAGCGAGCTCTGCTATATTTAGATAACCAAGCTTCCCATAACATAGATAATGACCATTAGCTGCTGATGTTGGTCAATCTCTATATTTTTATCAAAGCACTTGCACAGCTCACTGTACTTTGTACTTGTTACTTCATTTGATCATTTAACACTTTTCCAAAGTACACTGCTAGCTAATTTGGTCCTTTTTTCCTCATCCGTTTAGCTAGACTAAAATGAACTCCGTTGATTAAAAGAGGCTCAACTCCTGTATGTTATGACTGAGCTTGTTAAATGAATTATGAAACAGTAGGGCCATGCCTGCTTGCTCG
The DNA here is from genome assembly GCA_025775045.1 of Hiodon tergisus. NCBI lineage: Eukaryota > Metazoa > Chordata > Actinopteri > Hiodontiformes > Hiodontidae > Hiodon > Hiodon tergisus. The sequence continues at coordinate 14,363 of JAOVYW010040652.1, read as the reverse complement.
TCCACGTATAGACAAGTGAAAACCAAATTAACTAACAAAGGTTAGGTTACTCAGGTGTCGTGTATGGATCAAAGATAGAAAGCACAGCTAACATGCAAATCTAAATAGATTTCAGTCACCATTTAAGGATTTGCCTGGATGTTGATAGAGTTGTTAATTACAAAACCACACGATTCCTAATGCATAACTGGGCTTTTAATAAGATACAGATAATCCTCTGGGGTTAGGGAAAAGGCAGTTTGGTGGACCGGAAAAAAAATTGTGCTGAATTGTAATCACATCTGCCTCTGATCAATTTAGCCGAATTTAACATAATTTGGTAATGTTGTTTAAAAAAATATATATATACATTCCCAGGTAAACATTCAGAGGACCACTCCTGTTTCCCGCCAGTTCTATTATCTGGTTGTCATACAGTTGTAGATAATTTATTTATCTCAGTTTGAAATAATTTGCTGTTGAAAATTAATTTGCACCCAACACGCACATACACACTGGGACCTACCGTGACTTCTCCGGCGCCATTCCTCTGTAGGCCAGACACATCATAATCCCGCCTAACAACAGCACAGCTCCACCCACCCACCCGACAAAGAGGGCTGGCCCAAACGTGTACCTAAACACAAAAGGAACTGCACTAAGTGACCGCACATTTATTTTATTTTTTAAACGAGAGGAATCAACCAACCTTTACTTGTCCATACATGGTAATCCACTACCGCAGTACACAGTGGTTCCCTTACCTGGGAGTGAGAGATCCCATTCCCATCTGCCCCATTCCCATCTCCCCCATTCCTCCCATCTGTGAGTTGTAGGTGGTTGCCGCAAAGCTGGTCACGATCTGATTGGCGTAGATGGACCCACCAGCGATGGCACAAATGCCTGTGAGTGAGGCAAGAAGGGACAGAGGTAAAACTTAACTTCCGTAATCTCCCATTAAACATATTTTAACATATATCGGTTGACTCCGCTTTGGCACCTGTAGCGTTATGTGGGCTACATGCTGTAGAACATTAAAAAAATGAATGAGGACGTCACTTCTCTACCTGCGACGATGAACATGACTCCAGCGGTGAGGGTGATCTTAGCCTTGGAGGTGTCCTCCATGCTCCCCATCTTAATGCACTTGAGCGCCATAACGGAGATCAGGACTCCGATCGCCCCGATGACAATTCCCACAATCATGAGGGCTCTCACCGCCTGGAAGGAACCTGTGTGCCAGCAAGGTGAAAAGGTGAGCTTTCTCTGCTGCCATCTTGTCTTTTCTCTCAGAATTACATAGCTTTTTAAAAAATATATATATATATTTTTAATTCTGTTCATTTTTTACGTACAAGTTGTAATTTCCATTATTAAAATCTGTAATTATGGAAATATAAATTCAAAATGTAATTATACTCATTGTGAGGATATAGCACTTAATTAGTGAATGCTACTTGCTATACACCTAATACAGGGATACAAATAAAAAGCATAAGGAGTTATGAGCCAATATGACACATCAGTATACATTTATCCATATGGTATCCATAAAGTAATTATAAAACAGTGGGAAATTAAAGATTAAAGGTCAATTTTACATATATTTGTTCGATGAGCATTTGTAAATACTGTAATCGATATTATTTCTCAATACTATCAAGAAATTACTTTTCCTTAAAAACATAAAAAATAGTTTACCAAAACCAACATTCAAATTTTTTTTTCCTAGTCTTAATCTCGAGTCACTGCTAATTAGTATCACTCAACCCAGTAGGAGGTTTTTTTTTATCTTGTATTCACTTCAGGAAGAATGTTCAGGATGAAACCTTAACGTTAAAATTAATCTCTACAAAATGTATCTGTCACAATTAAATACGTTTTCCTTTTTCTTTTTTCTTTTTTTCTTCTTTTTACCCATAGTTATTTATGGCACAAACATTAAGACTATTTTTAAGTAATAGGAAAAACAGTTTTTTAAAAGTTTCCCGCCCTCTACATACACTATCATTGTATGTCTGCCTTACATTAATAAACCAGTCTCATAGGCAGATCTTACGTGTGCTACAAATTGGAGGAGCATTTAAACATAAAAAAAACAGGTCATAGAAAGAGCCGTTAGTTCACCTGACAGTCCGAGTATAGTAAAGAACGGTCGACACTGAGTGGTACCATACGTCGACGCTACACAGGAATACCATAGTCCAGAATAGGTGTAGACGCTTGTCACTAGCGTTAAGGAACGGTCCTGAATTCTCCACATGTCCAAAGCACAGGCCGCGCTTATTAGAAATTGCCCCAAACCCGACAGAACAAATCCTACCAACTGAAACATTGTGGAGGCCATTTTGTATTCCTTGTCTGACAAAGGCTGATGCTACTTTGACATCAGGAGACTGATGCAGTCATGAAATGGAAGCCAGTAGTGTATCCCTTATCAAGGTGCTCACAAGCGAACATAGCTTATCTCATGTTTGCTCATACGTTGCCTCAGTTTCGAGCCTCCGATTTAGAAGCCGATCCCAGGTTTGTGAAATTTTGGGTGTGGTTTAAATGGCGATCAATACTCTGGGCACAATTTTACCACATCATTTTCTTTTTTGTTAAATTTTGAGAATGAACATTGTATTTTGTACAAAACCAATCCACTTCTTGCTTCCTTCTGATTACAATATTCGAAGCTTACACAAAGGTATGGCCTTTAATTCATAGTTACCACAAAGTAGGAAAACTCCTTGCTATTGAACAATATTTAAAAATGTTGTTGCCCCGCCATTTGTCCTTACTATATTCAATTAAAAATACGGAAAGAATGGAATGATGATGAAACTATCGTTAAAAACTTTTTGTTTGCATTCCCCTTTTATGTTAACTTTCTGTGGGGTACGACAACATCAGCAGCCCTCAAAGATTTAAACCACTGCCTACTGGTTGCAAACCCAGTAACACACCATCCATCACTGTTCACAAAATTTGTCACTCAATCCCTTCTCAATCCCTGAGCTACTGGGAGGACACACCACCTCCAGATACAGTCATTAAGATCTAAAACATAAGAAATATTATATTCTCATATTTGATAATTCAATACAATATTCATATCTATTTGTATAATCGAATATAGTCATTTTGGCCAATTTCCCTTCTAAAGCGTGTTCCCTTTATTTTGTTTTGTACCAAGATGACTTGTCATACAGGATTCTTGGTCAACAACATCCGGGTGGCACTTAACCCAACCCATGCTGTCCAAAAATATATGGTTCAAACTTTAGTGCCATAGGAAGCCTACTCCCCCTGGCTGTGGGCTTCTTCAGAGTTCTGCATCTCAGCCCCTTTTTCTGTTTCTGTCCCCTGGTATGGAGCAGAGAGAGAGACCTGCTGAACAAATGCTCAGGGGAGGCTTGCTGGGAGAAAAACATGAACATGAAACTCGGGGGAAATTTGACTCACTCGGCCGATACTTTGATAAGGTGCTTTTGATTAAATATTGGGTGGAGGGGGGGGGAGGAGTCCCGTTGGACGCCCTGTCCGTTACTGTGACACTCCCGATGGGCAGACGCTCCATATCCGTACAGTCTCGCTGTGCATCAGGCAATGTTAAACTCGAAAGCTTAACATCTCTTTAGACGGCAGCTGTTTAGCGGGATCTCATCAAATAAAATATAAACGTAAACTGGGACCAAATCAAATAATACTTTACATAACTAAACTTAAATAGTTTTTTTCCTTTGGTGCATAGAGGAAATAAAAACAGTAAAACTATATAAAACTATAAAAACAATAAAAACTGTTACATATAATTTTATTAAACGCGATGATTGGTCCCAGTCGGTCTAATGGAAATACAGTTACATTTACTTCGGCATTGTTGCATGCATCTTTCAAACGGCATCGAAACAAAGTACTAAATACCCCCTCGTGTTTACTCAACCGTTAGATTGTGACCCAAAGGCTCTATTGAAATGAAAGGAACTTTGCAGTTTCATCTCACACTGTATATACCACAAAGGAAAAAGTAAACACAGATAGGAGTAAAGGGAAACTGTAAAGGGAACTGTGGCAAATTCTGGGCGGTTCAAGCCAAAACCAACGTATTAACAACTTCAACTGACCGACACAGAATTATCATTCTCATTATGAAATGTTCTATAAATTTTTGTTTTAAAGCTTTACAAGAATACAGGCTACAAGATAGAACTTTTGTTTATATTCATCTCTAATCTTCAGCTTTCTATTTTGATAATTTATATTTAATTGTATTTTTTAAACATACTAAGAATTAAAATTTTTATAATTCTCTGAATGACCTCAAATGACTTACTTATAGTGCAATAAATTAGGTATTAAACCCACAAGCATGTTGTCTGTTAGAATTAATAACTCTGTTGACTTGTGGAACCTTTTATGTATTTAAAACAATTCATGTTAGATCTTTTTAGGGGTTTAGAATACATTCCTCAATTTATATTAGAATATTTTCCCAAACAGCATGACTTTTGTTAAAATAATTTTTACCTGACTTTTTACTGACTGCAATCTTAATCCTTTATCTTAAACCCTAGTTTAAAAAAATCGCAAAGTTAATGCATGGGTTTTCTAGACGTCTTATGGGAAAAGGTAAATAGTAAACTTTTCACTTACAGCATTTTCATATGAGTGCAGCTAAATGTTTATGTTAAATATTCTCCACTACGAGCAATTCCAGTGGCTGAAACGTTGGATCCGTTCCCAGCACCCACCTGGCAGGCCAAGGATGGTGTAGAAGGGCCGGCACTCGGTGAACCCAGAGGTGCCCACCTCGCAGGTCTGCCACAGCCCCTTGTAGGTGTACACGGAGGTGACCACGTCGCCCTGCCGGTCCTCGCTGCTCCAGTTGTTCATGCCCGTGGCGGCAATGACAGCACCCACGCCCAGTAGGGCCAGGACGAAGCCAGCGGTCTGCAGCATGGTGGCGGCCATCCTACTTCAGTTCGGGTTCTTTGTTTCTCTACGGTGGCAGTTGATAGGGGAAGCGATGATTCCAAATTGGGCAGCTGTCGCAGAACTGAGGCAAGGATGGACTGGGTAGCCAGGTTCATTCTGCTCCTGTGACTCACACCCGGGGAGGGCAGGCCCTGTCACGTGCTCGTTTAATTAAGTGCCATTCGCCAATAGACTAAAGTGGTGACGGGGTCCACCTGGTACCTGTGACAAGGCGGCAAACCTGCCACTAAGAGACTGAGCAAACAAGAGCTAAGAGGTGCCCGTTATCTGGAGCACCCAGATCTGCCAGGACATGCATATCAGCGTTTTTGTGTGTTTTGTGCTTGTGCTACGGGGGAATCCATCTCACTCTGACCTGGGCACGTTGACAAGCTTGGTGGTGCAGATACTCGCGAGCATGGCCTTTAAAAAAGGGGGTTATTTCAGTGAGGGGTTCAAAGTTTTGGTTCAGGAGTCTTGGTTGCGCTAGCTAGTGCCAGTTATGATTCAGAGGGAAAGCAAACATCTGCCCAGACGCCTCTACGCAGTGTGTAGTTTCTGCTACGTCATATCACCTTATAGTAATCGGTTCCTGTCGTGTCAACAACAATCCACCAACAATACATTATTTAATCAAACAGTAGCCCAGCCCAAGATGGCTAGCTGTTATGGCTAGCTGTTGAGCTGGCGGCAGAAGCAAATCAGTGGAAGGGCATTTCATTTTCGTGGGGGGGCCTAATTATGAAAACAATGAATTTTTAAAAATAAAATAATTTATTATGCAATCTCTTGAGGAGGGGCACAGAAGCTCTGCAGGCGGGCCCGGCCCACTAAGGCCCGCCCATAGCGCCGGGTATGGTTACATGAGTACAGCGCCTGTTTCGAAAAACAGAAAGTATATATCTGTATAAGAATTACGACTGGACAGCCGGCTGAGCGGTATCCGTTGATGCTGTTGATGTCAAAGCCAGTCTTAATGGCAACTCGCTGCTCCTGACCAGCAGGGCACTTGCAGGCCCTTTGATTGCTTGCTCTTATCCCTCTGTCAACAACAGCAGGATCGGCCATGTGAAAGTTGCCAAGCCCCTCTTATCAGAGTCCATTCATTGACTTAATAAATGGAAAATAATTCTTTGCCGTACTTTTTGTGATGTGTCAGTGATATATGTGCAAAGCATAACTGTGTGAACTCTTTTCCACGAGCAGCTCGGTTTGTCTCTGGGCTTTGCGCCGAATTTTCAGTTCAATGGTTCAATTTCACTGTCTCGCATTGTGTAAGAAATGCTTTGATGTAAGGGGGCGACCTTTAAGTGTACTAAAATGCAGTTTTAGCATACTTAAACGCCCTTCCCTGAAACAACAACTCCCCTGAAATGTTAATGTGTCCACCGAGCTAAATTCTCTCCGTTTGATTGATGGTCGGGCCCTTTTCATTAGTGCCCAATAGGGCAGCGAAAGAGTACAGTGCTGCAATTACGGATGTCCTTCGTGGAACATGAAAAGATCTGGCCGCCTAATGCCTCCCAGTCCTAAATCTCCTCCCACACTTTTTACATCACTTTGGTTCGATAGCAAGAGACGCAAGAGAAAGGAGCGGGTTGCAGTTATGTGTCGTTTACACTAGAGGGCAGAGTTCGTTCAGAAATGGCCCTCTCTAACACCTACCATAACAAGGGCCAATAAATGAAATAATAATTCTTGAGGTCATCTGCTCCGTCTGCACGACGGGGTCATCAGCATTTTCCCAGCAACCTGGACAATGCAAAGATAATAATGACCACAGGCTTTCCCTTTTAAGTTGTACAATTACATAGATCCTGCGGCCTATTGACTCAGGTTTTAACAAGGGCTAAGTTTCCCTTGTCCCCATTGGGACCTGTGACCTCAAGGTATAAAGTTAATTTATTTAACCTTAACACTTCAATCCCGCACAGGGAGCAACATAGACAATTAATATTTATAGGCAGTATTCTCAGAAAAAACAATAGCTCCTATATTGTGGTGAAAGCTAAGAGCTGGATTAATTTATATGAAAACAAAAGGCAACACACAAATGAATAAACATGCTACACTCCTCTTCCTGACTGCTTACCTTTCTGTTAAAGGGATTTTTTAACATCAGCTGATAATATAGGGCAATATTAGTACTTGGTTTTGCTGACACGATTAGCATAGGATTTTAAATCAGATCAAAAAAGCGTACCGGGCTTACTCTGGAAACAGAATAACTAAAAACAGTTGCAGTATAGGGTGGCTGTTAAACTATAGTGGTATACAGCAATGCAGATACACTACATGCATTTTATGCTAAAATCAGAAAGTCGAAGTTGACACCTGTTGAGTTTATTAATTATTTTGTCTGCTGAGTGAATATTTCAGATATCATTGTGACAGATGGCTATACTGAAGTCTAAAATGCCCAAATGCTGAGAACAGCGCCCTTCTCCTGACCAAAACGAGGAGGGGTAAGTGACAGAGAAAACATTCATTGTGGGTCAGCCCTTCACCTAGGATGCGCACGCACACACAAATCAAACACACAGTCACTATCCACTGATCGCTGGCTAGGCACGGAAATCCTTTGGCCCCCGGCGCCGGACACAAGCGAGACCTCGCCACTGCCACCTCTGTGCCAGACTACCCCCCCCCCCCCAGTTCAGGCATTAACATCCTGCTTGGGACAGAGGAGCACTGGAAGGCACTGTCAGCTATGCCCAAGGATGAGTGAAGACTTCAGAAACCCTAAAGTGATTAACCAATCAGGCCCCGGCAGGGGGGGGATTGACAGAGTGCCCGTGTCATTGGCTGACGGCCTCGCATCCGTCATGCATTCAGTGGTGAGATCTAAATTAGAGAGCCAATTAACTGTGCTAATAGCCCTCTCCAATTTAATCTGGTAGACAATGAGGATTGAAGAGGATGCCTTATTAAAGACTCAAGCCGTACAATATCCTCTTTATGTGACGATTCACAGGGCCTCCGCTCGCCTTCTTGTTTTCACTTCAATTAGCCCACTGCTTTCAATGATTAAGTGCCTATAATTATTTTTCAATTAAGGCTTTGATCTGGTGTGTACAGTACACAGCTCCTCAGCGTGCTCAGCTAGAGCCCGAATGAGGTGGTGAATTTGTTCCCTCCACTCTCACTGGAGGGGGGAGATAAAGTTTTGCGGTGCCCTGGGGACTGGTGGCCACCCCAAAGCGAAAGTGAGCAGAGGACTCCTTTGCCCAGAGTCGTGTCTCCCTGTTTTCTCCCCCTGATCCCCTTTCTGAGAGGAAGCATAAGCAAGCCTCATGCTAGGGCACTGCAGTGCATTTTGCATTGAATAGTCAGACTTACAGCAACATGCTGTTAGTGTAACACGTTAATTTAACCTTTATTTAGCCAGGTTAGTCAGACTTACAGCAACACTCTGTTAGTGTAATATGTTCATTTAACCTTTATTTAGCCAGGTTAGTCAGATGTACAACAACAAGTTGTTAGTGTGATCATTTAATTTAACCTTTATTTAGTCAGGTTAGTGAAATGAGAACTGGTTCTCATTTATAACGTAGACCTGGCAGAGAGGCAGCACAATTACAGAAAATAATAAAATAAACAAATAGTTTTTTAAAAAAAATCCTCAAAAAATAAAAAATAAAGTACAATAAAGTCAGCAAGCACAGATTTCAGTGAACATAGCTTTTAATTATCTACACTTAAACACATTTACTGTGATAACACACTGTAGTTTAAGTCTCATCATTTCAGTCATTAGCCTTTGAAAACTGGAACAACCAAAGACTGTGCCAACCTTCAGTACAGCCAGCTTAATTAAGTCACATGATTGTACTTTGAGAGAAGATTGATAAACATGCAGAGGATTATGCAAGTACGATGGAACTTCACCTAATAGGGGTTTGAAAAAATTAGCAGATGCCAATGCGTTAGACGCGAAGCGAAGGCCAAATAATTAAAGCAAAAAGATCACAGTGATGTGGGTGAAAAGATGCCCCAGTAGGAAATCTAATAGCAGAATGGTCTACACTGCTAAGAGCACCCCTAGAGGCCAATCTATAAATTACATCACCATAATCAAAAATTGGGAGAATGGTAGTTTGAACAATAAAGAACAAAGATCTAATGAACAAGAAAAGGACAATGAGCTGTGAGTTGTTGCCATTTTAATGTCAAATCGAATCACAATTTTTTAGCTGTATAATGTAATATGTATTCCAGTACACATCCTATTTCTGCATCATATGTCCTCGATAAGGTTTTTGGCCTAGTTAATCTGTTTTTCAAGGATGCAGCACTGTAGTACTCGAGACTACTTTTTGAAGGTCTCGATCTCTTCTCGGAATCGACCACATTTTTACTCGGTCCTGTCTCTCTGTCTCTGGATTTTATTTCAAAAGTCGAGACCACAACTGTGGGAATATCACTAAATATCACTGTGCATTGTTTCATTTATTTGTTGGCATCATTACTGTGATTGGTTAAAAAAAATCACGCTTCAAATGCAACCAACAATTTCACTCATTTCTAATTTGAAATTGCCCATCACCCCTCCCCGCACCCCAAAAGTGAATGCGGGAGATAGGTGAAGCAGTTGCTGTCTGGACTGGAAGATGTCAGCCAAATCAGTGATAATTAGATTTGGTTACCTGAACCTCAAAGAGGTCACAGTAGCGCCAAAAAGAAAACACACAGCAGTGTGTTAATTCTGCAAAGAGACGCTCACTGTGACGGCTGGGACTAAATCCAACTTTTACCGGCATATTGAAAGAAAACAAAAAAAAGGTAAGCTAAGACACTAGCAAAGCTATCTACCTAACATTTGCAATCTGCCTAGCTGTACCAAAACTCTTCAGAAATATATTCCCCCTTTACCCACAGAGATTTAGCGAGTATTAGCTACCTATGTAACATTATACTGTGTGTTTCAGGGCGCTAGTTTCAGTTGCTTGCCAG